>ML812661.1:10757-40562 GCA_009831015.1 Picea engelmannii
CTCGATCCTTCTTCCTTGCGTTACAGTATCAACCACACAGTAACTTGCACTTAGCCTTGCAAGCCTTACATAGTTCACACATAGCACTTATTCAACATCACATAGATGCACCACCAATTGCACTAAGCAATCACATCTACTACTTCTTACATTGCCTATATTTCTATTTATACATTACAAAAGTGGGCCTAAGCATGGGTAAACGCACGGGCTGACATCCCTTTCCCATTACATTAACCCAAAACCCTAAAAGAGGCCCAAAAGTGGACCGAGATCACGTGATCTCTGCTTCACCTAGCGCTCCATCTTTGTTAGGATGTTGAAGTCCAAAAATGGTCAATTATGACCAAGTGTTCCTCAAAACTTGGTCAAGGGCCAACAAGCCCCCAACACTCACATGTGACTCGTCCCGAGTCACTCAGTTCTGACCAATTTTTCTTCAAATTCCTCAAGATTGGATCGAGATGCTTCGACCTGCCGCATTGATACTTCCTCTTTCTCGATGAACTCTTGGATGAGTGCCTCGTTCATCGACCCTTCTAGGCGTTATTTTGCTATATTCACAACCCGTTCAAGTTCTACTCTTTGGCTTTCAACTTCAGTGAACAATTGACATGCCTTTTCTTTTACTGGTTGAAGTCATTGAGAGACTTCCATTACTTTACTCTGAAGCATGTGAATCTTCTGTTGGTCTGTACGTTGCCCTGTAAACCTCTTCATTTTCTCTACAGGTGACAGGGCCTTCAGATTCACCTGTAGCTTTTCGGCATCGTACTTTGCCTCTTGGAGCTGCGACTCCAATTTATGCAATTCTGGGTTCTCGGTTAGGTTCTTGTAGATCTGTGCACTTCTGCTACTTAACTATTTTCATTCCTTAGTGAATGATTTAATCCTTTCTACAGTGCTCCGAGCAGTTATTTCTCGCTGGTCACACACTTCTTGTGGGATCTATGGTATGGTCTGAAGCTCTAAGTCCACGACTCTTTGTTGAAGTTGCTGAATAACTTTAGCAAGCATCATCACTTGGCATTGTATGGGGTGCTCTGCCTTCTGTTCTAAGCTGGTCATAGAGAGAAATGATCTGTTGATTGCTTCTTCAATCCCAATCTGCTTCGTGAGAAGTGACTCTTTCTCTTTTTGGATCTTCACTATGTCTTCTTCAAATTTCGCCTAGAGAGTGTTCTTCTCTTGTTGTGCAACTCGACGTTGCTCAATGATTTCCTCCTGTGCTTTCTTTAAGTCCTGGGTGGCCTTCGCTATTTCTTCCTATGCCTTCTGAAGGCGTACTTCAACTGTGTCAGCAATCTTGTGGAGTTGAACTGGTTCATTTCCTTCTTCTGTTGTTCCTTCTGGAAGGGGCGCAGAGGAGACTGTGCGGCTAGACTGGAGAGCTTGTTGTACTCCTTGGAGTTCGATCTCAATTCTGTTGTACATTGTCTCTTTCTTAGCTTCTTTCTTTTCTTTTATCTCTTCTATGGCTTCGTTCATAACTGCAATGAGAAAACTGAAGTTATTTGGAGTGAGCGTGGTCTAACGGTCTGGTGATGAGACATCAATGCTTTTCGATCCATTTGGAGCGGTAGTTGAACCATGGCGAAGTGACCCATGTTGTTGTTCTGATATTTCGACGAAGCTTGAATTTTGCAAAGTTTATTTCGAAGAGGTTCCCTCTAGAACCCTCTATATCCTGTTGATATGAGCTCTCTTTTTACTTAGCTTTCTAGCCTTCTTCCCCGTGAGCTTCGTCTCGGTAGTTCTTTTCTCGTTCTAGTTCTTATTTTCCTTGGGCATAGTCACTTTTCACTTCTGAGGTTCTTTCCCAAGACTCAGGAGAACTACTTCATTTATATCTGGTACAGATACTCCAATCTTCTGTGAGTCCCCTAATTCTTTGACATCTGAGTGTCTAGTGTCAAATAGATTTGATTTATTCTCTTGTTCCTCAATCAACTGCGCGATCCTTCTGGTCATGAAATCTTTTATCTCTTGTCTTTGCTATTGTAATACCTTTTCTTCTTCCTTCTTTCTGGCTTGATCTCTCTCAATCCAAGGTTTTCCAAGTAACATAGTGAACGGGGCGCCATCCTCAATAAATTTGATAATATCAAAATCTTCTTCTGTCGAAGTTCCATTGACTGTCATATGTATCTGAGCGAGTTTTCCACATAACATCATCAATTTTCCTCTAAATAGTCATATTCCTCCCAGTGAAGGAATCATGGCAGGCTTCCCTATAACCTCCCAAGTTCTTTATAGAATAATGTTCACTTGTGTTTCTTCATCAAGAATATAGTCAATGTCAAAGTCCCCTAGTCTTGCTTCGATTTGTTCCTTTTCTTTGAAGATCTCTGGTAATCAGACATCTTTATGTTCCTTCAGGGTTTCTTTCATCTGTATTAATAATTTCTCTGATTGTTTCTGGGGTTCTTCTATTTCTAGGGCTGTCCTAGGGTTTTCTTCATGAATATTCATTCTTTCAAGCTTAGAAATCATTCTAGGGAAATCCAATACTTCATGGTCCAAAGCTTTGCAACAGAGACAACTGGGTTTTCCACTAGGGCATTCCTTAGCTAGATGGTCTGGTTTTCTGCAACCGTAACATAGGGTCAAACCTCTCTTTCTCTTAAATGATCCCCAAATTCTTCTGTACTGCAAACAAGGATCATGGTAGTTAGCCTGCAAAAAATTCGTTCTAGGATCCTGCATCCATTTGTTAATCCAAACATTATTTCTATGCATAGGTATAACATATCTATCATTATTCTTATCAGATCTATTCATATCAAAATTTCTTTCATCTATTAATGCCCTAGGTTTTAATCTAGGACCAAATCTATCAAACATACCTAGATCCATGCTCTAGAAACAAAAAAATTCACTTATATTACTTCTACAGAGCACAAAGCTTCTAGATCTAAGAACTTTTAACTATTATTACCTTTATTAGAGCACAAGGTTTACAAATCTTACCTATTTTTTGTAGATCTAACCTCTTTCTTTTAGAAATTCCCACTTTGACATTTCTTAGAGCACAGAGCATTCATATATCGCTTCTTTTCTTCATACCTGACCTTATTCCTAGAACAAATCTTAAAAATTTGTGCACTAGGGCAACAAATCTATGCACAGAGCTTTCTTTTGCACAAAGTTTCTTCTTCCTCAGTTCCCAACAATCACAGTTTCAAGTCCTAGCAATAGAACCATTTGTTGGCACAGGGGTAGACCCAGGGTTCAACACTCAAGAGTGAACCAACAAAGCCCTAACTACTGGTCCCTTCGACAACACCTACGAGGTAGATGAAGTCTCACCTGAGGTAGAGGCAGGGGTGGTTGCAAGACTCAGGTGTCCGCAACCTTAGTTGGGACACAGATCTGTGATTCTATCTTTACAGGGCACTTAGGATAGATCATTCATCAATATTTAACCCTTATTATACTTCGTAGACAACACAGAGCTTCACAGTGAATACTCATATTTACAGTGTTTCAACACTTAACCATAGTAACCCAGATCATATGCAGTATATTAGCACTAAGCATCCTCATACACATCAGATCTAACAATCATATATATCTAAGAATCACATAGCATAAGTGGATATATCAAAGCACATAGAATAAGAAAAGATAAACACATTGAACAAAAGCACAGAGCATAACACACAGATTTACATGGTTCACCCCCCCCCCCCTTGGGGCTACGTCCACAAGATCTTCTTCTTTATTATTGTCTTCAAGCTCTTACAAGCACAAAGCCTCCAAAAACCTTCTTTGCATAGAACAAAATATCTATGCAACTCGCTAGATCCTTCTTCCTTGCATTACAGTATCAACCACACAATAACTTGCACTTAGCCTTTCAAGCCTTTCACAATTCGCACAGAGCACTTATTCAACATCACATAGATGCACCACCAATTTCACTAGGAAATCACATCTACTACTTCTTACATTTCCTATATTTCTATTTATACATTACAAAAGTGGGCCTAACCATGGGTAAAACCACGGGCCGACATCTCTTTCCCATTACATTAACCCAAAACCCTAAAAGAGGCCCAAAAGTGGACCGAGATCCTGTGATCTCTGCTTCACCTAGTGCTCCATATTTTTTAGGCTGTCAAAGTCCAAAAATGGTCAATTATGACCAAGTTTTCCTCAAAACTTGGTCAAGGGCCAACATTTGGGTTCGTATCGATGAGGCCTACGCACACGTCCGTTTTGAAGCCATTCTGAGAAATTTTATTTTTAGGCCTTTCTGAGCCCCATCAAGCTCCTGGATCCGGTTCTGGATCATCATGGAATTTTAGTATCAGTGCTATCGCCAACAACTCTTTGATCCTTCGAAATTATTCTGCACATTTCTTGTTCCATACAAACTTCTTTTTTTTCTTTTGCAATTCCATGATCGGATTTTCTATCTTTGAAAAACATTTGATGAACTGTTGATAACACCCAACTAAACCCATGAAGCTATGTACTTCTGGTACATTTGTCGATAGAGGCCATTCCATAATAGCCTCCACCTTCACTGTATCCACAATGATGCCTTCACTAGAAATAACATGCCCCAAATAATTAATCCTCGATTGATAAAAAGAGAATTTCAACAGTTTCTCGTATAATTTGTTCTCTCATAGACGCTGTAGTACCAAGCACAAATTTTACTCATGTTCTTCCATCATCCGAGAATATATCAAAATTTTGTCAAGGAATACTTGAATTTTTTTTCCAAGTATTCACTGAACACCCCATTCATCAAGCTCATGAATACCCCTAGGGTGTTTGTCAGTCCAAACGGTAAAATGATAAACTCATAATTCCCAAACCTCATCTTGAATGCAGTATTAGGAATGTATTCCTCCTTGATCTATAACTTGTGATATGTTAATCTCAATTTGATCTTAAAAAAACCATCACGCCTTTCATTTGATCAAACAAATAATCTATTCTTGGCAACATATATTGGTTCTTGATCGTTGCCTTGTTCAATTGACAGTAGTCAATGTAGAGTCTCCATGACCCATCCTTCTTACGTATGAAATTAATAGGTGCACCCCAAGGTGACACACTTGGACGTATAAGTCCTAGGTCCAACAACTCCTTCAGTTTCATTTTCAACTCCTTTAACTCAGGTGTTTACATCCGATAAGGCATTCTTTCTATCGGTTCAGTTCTAAGTTTTAAGTCGATGGTAAATTCCAACTCTCTTTCGGGCAAGAAACTAGGTAACTCTTCTAGGAACACATCTGCAAACTCTTGTACTACCGAAAGGTTTTATAATCCTTCTGCCACACCCTTGTCATTCAATTCTAATATTTCACATAGCTTTCATCCTTTGCACATACTCTTCCATAGCTGTAGGGAAGAGATGAACCTTAGGGAAACTCCTCGGTTTCTTCCTACAATCACATGTCTCTGTCCCTCATCATCGGTCAAACTCAACCATTTCGTCTTATAGTTGAGTATCACATCATGTGATTCGAATCAATCCATACTGATCATGACATCATAAGATCCTAATATCATGACACACAATTTAGACTCCATTACAAAATCTCCCAGGTTGAGGCTACAGTCTGTAACCCTTCCTCCAACCTCTTGCTTGGCTCTCAAATCCATTTCCACATAGCTAAACTTGTCATGTTCGACTTCCTTTACCTTAATTATTTTTAGCACTGCACCAAAAATAAATCTCTCTATAGCACTAGGATCTATCAAAATAATAAAGGTATGGTCAACGATGGTAACTGATGTCTCGAGCATAGTAGGATGGTGCTCGACCTAGCAGTTATTCACCACTGCATGAATCCGGTGGGCCTTGCCCAAATCTCCTATTGTTGTGTGTCTGGATGACCTGATTTCTCTAGCCCTCTCAGCTGGATAGTCACGCTGGTAATGTGGCTCTCCACATGTCCAACATCCGATCTTCGGTCCAGTACTCTTGGTCCCCGAAGTAGAAGCTACTGGCCCACTAGCCTGAAACCCTGGTTTGTTTTGCTGAATAGGACTAAACTGTTGCTGCTACAGACGACACTGCTTCTGGTGTTGTGGTTCTTTGTATGTGTCCCACTGCTAAGTCACTAGTCATTGTGGTGTCATGAAGGTGGATCCTTTCAGAGTGCCTCGATACCCCAATGTATTTCTAGCTGGTGTCAGATGTTGTTGTGCACTAGATGTCGCTTGTCCCATCAGATTCGTAGGAGTCCTTCTATGACCCCTGCTGATTAACTCTTCCTCGACTATGAGGGCCTTTTAGACTACATCATGAAACATATGAGGCATCAAGATCCTCACCTTCACACGAATGATGACGTTAAGTCCGAATACAAACTTGTTGACCTTGAGCTTCTCAGTGTTCAGATGTGGAGAATACCTAAGAAACTCCATGAATCAGGCCTCATACTCAGGCACCATATGACCTCCCTGTCGCAAGGCGTTGAACTCAATGAGATAATGCTCAATGAATTCCTCCGACAAATACCTCTCCCAAAACCACTCCTTGAATAGTTCCCATGACACATCTTCAACAACCATGTTCAGTTATGGAAAGAGCATCTTCCACCATAGAAGAGTGCTCCCCTTCAGCTGAAAGAATGCCATGCAAACCTTCATGTTGGGGGTGTAGTCATGAAGTGAAAATCACATTTCCATGCTCTCCAACCATGCCTCAACAACTGCACCATTCATGGCACCCAAGAACTCGAGAATATTGACCTTCTCGAGTTATCTTTGAATGCTACTAGTACTGGCTGGGGCGCGCTATGGACCCTCAGGGGGTACAGGCACTCTGGCCTCATCTCTATCTAAACAGTTAATCAAGGCCTCTGACATCCTCTGAAAGGACCTCATCAACCACAACAATATTCTTCTATCAATGACTTGTTCTTCTCCTTGGGGGTTAGACCCCTCTGGCGTGGATGCAAATGGAGGCATCACGCCTCCTCCTCTAGCATGACATTGTTTACCTCCGCGACGTCCTCTAACCATGATTACCTGAAGGGTCACAATTCAATTTAATTAGTAATAATTTATTAATCAAGTTTTTTAATACAATGGAAGGCGTAATGATCCCAAGTCGTGGGGTTGAACCCGCTCTGATACCATATGTAACGACTCCACCATTACGACTAGGAAAGCGAAGCATAAAAGGTAATTTTTTTTTCAGTAGGAAAATAACATTAGTAATATAAATCATAGCAACGCAAAATCAACGACATCTTAAGTAAAAGAGTTACCAACTAATAATCATTGAAATCAATAATGATGCATTCAACACGTCAATAAGAAGGATAGCGTCACATAAACATATATAGCGTCACCGCTTAACACATCATAATCATCTTGAGACAATTTACAAACAACGATCAATCAGATAATGAATATAAAATGACTACCTGCCCAATCTACCCTGCAAGGTTAGGACCTCCAGGACACATAAGCAACGCTCAAGCCCAAGATCCAATTTATTTTGACCATTTAAGGTCTCAAGGATGGTGACTATTCTGACGAACAAGGAGGTGCCTACATCCCACTAACAATCAAGTCCAAAAACCAACTAGCTATATCAACAACATCAACGATAATCAAGGACACAAAAGTGTTCTATTAACCAATGGCACATCACATAGATTCTAAGGAGCAAGAGCATTTAATTTCTAAATCAGTCATACAACGACATGAGATAAGGCGCAAAGCATTCAACATTGTTTTATTTTCAAGGCTCAAAAGAAGACATCTACTTTACTTCAAGGTGCGTGATTAATAAACCGTTTAATTCATCAATAATCAACATTATCTCTAGGTGCACACGTGATCCAATTCCAAATTAAACATAGACCGACTGCATTCAATGTGTGAAATTAATCTATTCAGTTAGGAAATCATACATCAAGCTTTAATTTTAAGACGCAAGATTATCTAATTACTAAATCATTTACACATTAACAATAAGGGACACAAGAGTAATAACTTTAAACAATCATATGTCAACATAACAATGATGCAAGAGTAATCTCAAGCTAATTTCATGGCGCAAGGATGTCTAACTACTTAGCTCAACATTAAATTCTTGGCACCCGTCAACTAATAAGTTAATCATTCATCAATCATTAAATATACATTGTGCAAGATTAAACTATCAATTATTTCATGGCACAACCAAATCTATCTACTCAATCAATCATACATCGAGTAATTGACGCAATTACCGCCTAGGAAACATTCTAACTATAGTCCAACTGAAATTACATATATGAATAATAGAAGCAATCACCATCAACCATATTCATGGAGCGCAAGGGTAATCACATTAAATATTTTTTTGGGGCGCCAATAGTATCCACTCACAAGTTCATCCACATAAGCTATTATATCAAGACGCAAGATAAATATCAATTTAACTCATGGCACAGACAAATTAAGGGGATGTATCAACAATACATTAAAAGGGTGACACAACAAAGAAAATATAAGAGGAGATCTTGCACCACCAACCTTCCCATGCACAAAAGCAGTGCATAATGTATGCTTTGAGAATCCTATTCTAAGTTGAGAAATTCTTCATTTCAAGCCTTGGTTAAGACATATTTGTAACAACGTTTGGGGTGGGACCTTGTCAACAATAAAAAAAAAAAAAAATTCAATATGATGCTAAATGGCAAGGAAAGGATTGGAAAAATAAGAAAAAATGTTATCCAGTTTTAAAAACAACTCAGAGATAATTCGTAAGGAAAATCAAGAGTGACATCACCAGGTGATGTTCACAAAAGTTGGCCAAATGTGTGAATGGAAAGGCAGAGACAATCTCTGGGAAAATACCAATGGAGGAGGAAGTAAATGTAGAGGTTCCAGAGAAATCTTGCCAGGATGTTCATAAGTGTTGGGAAATTAATCATCGAAAAAACACAAAGAATTTCCATGGCTCTTTCCCACTATTGGAAAGAGTTATACACCAAAAAAAAAAAGCATAGCCATGGAATTTTGCATGGGCGTTCCCCACTATTGGAAAGAGTTAATACATCCAAAATGCAGGGCATAGCCATGGCATTTTGCTGAGCAGACTAGGAAGAAACACATAGGAAAATTGCATAAAAATCATTGAGCAATACAGTATAAATGTGCTGAGAATTTGTAGTGAAAGTCGTTGTGTAAATGAAGTAAAATTTTTGTTGAGCATTTGTAGTGAAATTTACTGGGTAAATGAAGTAAAAATCATTGAAAAAAATGAATGAAATTCGTTGTGTAATGAAGGTAAAAATCTTTGATATGTGTGGTCGAAATTCATGTGGGTTTCCTTCACACACAGAGTAATTCTATCACAAACAAAACACAAAGATATGTGCCCAATTCGTGTGGGTTTCATCCACACACAAATATATGCTAACACATTCAAACACAAATATGGGTGGTATAAATTCGTGAGCACAAAGGGGTGAAGACGCTGAGGAATGAAACCGAAATTGTGAGAAAAAACAATGAAAATCGATGTTGATGACAAAGGAAAATTGTTGAGTTCTATGGGAAACACATAGAGATATATCTCCCCCCAAAACTCATGGAAGGAAGTGAAACACCAAGGGTTATACTCACTCAACCATACCCAGACAAAATTTTCCAAAAAAATAGATATCGGGAGGGAAACTCACAGGGTTAAACTACCCATAATTTTGTAGAGAATGGAAGGGAAAAATGTTGAGAAAAAGGAATGATTAAGACACAGAGAACAAGAAGTAAAACACACGTAAATGCCGTTAAGGAATACCAATGACCTTGCTGAGGAAGACATCCAGAAATTAATTTTGTGCAACTAAAATCACAAGAATATCTATGGGATAATCTCACCGAGTGCAACCAAAAATCGCAAGAAGATATATGGGTTTAATTTCACAGTGTGTGATCAAATAGCAAGAATATGTATGGGTTTAATTTCACTGTGTGCAACCAAAATAACAAGAATATAACTGACAAAAACTGCAAGGACATTTAATCACTCAGAAAATTTCAGATGAAGGATGTTGGGTGAAATGGTTTGAAAACATTGGGGTTATTTGGATGCTGGGCGAATGGTTTAAAACACAGAGAGTGAAAAATCACATAGGATGCAAAGGATATAAGTCACATAGGAAGAATTCAACATCCACTCAGCTTCATGAGACCATTAATCAATAAAATAATTCTAAAAACATACACACAATTAAAACTTGAGATAATGAAAATTCAAAGTGAAAATATTGTGACCAACGAAGATAGGCTTGATGACGATCCTGGCGATTGGTGTTTTCTTCCCTTGTCTGCTTTCTAACCACTGAGACTTCCCTGGTACCTCCCATCCAACGCTAGGGGTACTCTTCTTCCCCCTTAGCCCCTCAAGCCACAAATGGGCCATGCACAAACACAATGAGAATACTCTAGATCCAAGCTTGCCTCGCAAGGTAGAGATACCACCCTCTCTCTCTCTCTCTTGAGTTGGGTATCCCAACTCTAACAAGTAAAACCAATCATAATTTAAACAACATAACCTTACTCATACCAATCATGATCCATTTCTGATCTCATCCATTTCTTTTATAGAATTTTTCTTAGTGACCACTTGCCAATTGCACATTTAATTCATTTTTTTAAAATTAATTAAGAATTACTCCCCCCACACACTTGTTAGCCATTCCCTTAGTTTCACCAATAAATCCACCATTTAAATTTAATTAAATGCCATTTTCCCTCACCCATCCTAAAAGCACTCCTAAAATTACTCCTAGTTGTCTCTTTATTCCCTCTATTTCCCTTTTAATGACTAACGCCTTTCTAAAACTTAGTTGTGTTTAATTTAGGAAAGCTCTTTAGTTAGACTAGACTAAATAACCTTCTATGCTTACACATTTATGTTTTTTCCTTTCTCAACTAAAATTCTAAATTAGTATTTACTTGCACAAGTGTATTAATCATTCCTTAGGATTTATTTTTATTTTCATTTATTCTTAATTTGATTTATTTCATCCCCTCATCATTTAATTTAAAATTTTTAGATTTTAGTCTTCTCACTCACTTAGACATAGGATTAGTTAAATATTTATTTGCAAATGCCTAGAACCTTAGGGATTATTCTTAATCATTTCATTCTTTAGTTAATTAATTAATCAATTAATTAATTTGGCAGGTGTTGAAGGTTTTAAGGTTTAACATTCGCTCAAGTTTTCTAGGCCACCTAGGTTCATTGGCTCATTTTTTTTATATCGCAACGTGCCCTTCAAGACACACTCTATGCTCCAAGGGTGTTACTCTCCTTTGATTCAAATTTTAATTTACGTGACGTGCCCTTCAAGACGCACTACATGCTCCAAGGGTGCCACTCACCTTTGAATGGTTTTCATAGTTGTCCAACCCTTGGAGTCAATACTCCATTCATGCAACCTTGTGAGAGACAAAGAGCCTCTAAGGAACAAGGACCCTGCCTTATTGCGCGCCCCTTAGAATATTCATGAGTGAATGTCTCAATCTTCCCTCATGACATCGTGGATCTCTCGAACTAGGTAATCGTCAACTTAGAGTTTGAGCCATGAAGAGAGTGCTAGTAGGCTATGAGAGGGCTTCTTCCATAGATTTCCCTCAATATATGGTTGTTGTGCATGCCCCCTTTATTCCTTATGTGAATCTGATTAGCAAGAAATCGTTAGCCTACATCCATTAGTAAAAAACTATTAATGATCAATAAACAACATCATAGTATACCCGATCATATGTCACATATGCATAAATAAAAATACCCCAACCAATACAATCCACTCCCTGAATCGATCCAGAGTCCAAGGAGGTCCACTGATGCCAGTGGCATCCTCAATCTCTCAAGTTTTCTGCACACTCAGGGGAAACTTGTCAATAGAATCTGTCAATACAAAGATATTAAATAACATAACATAATAATCATCAACATCATCACAAGAATCCATAAGCGAAAAAGCATCCATATACTGGATTGTAGATCCAACCCTTCGCAAGTTCGATGTTTAGAGTATTTGAAGTGTTGTATTGTGAAGAGCTTTGAAGCCCAGAGCCTGGAGTAATATTAGGCTGTCGATTGAAGGTGGATGTCAACTATCCGATTTTCCAGTTCAAAGTTCATGCATTTGGAGGTGTTGCACATTTATACAGGGAAAACTTCAGAAGCCCAGAGTCCCAAAATTTTCGTGAACCATAGATCAAGGCGCGTATTTTTAGCTATTTATCCCCGCCTGTTGGCACAGGGGCAGAACCAGAGTTCAACACTTCAACAACGCACCAAAAAAACCCTAACTAATGGCCCTTTCGACAACACCTACGAAGAAGATGAAGTCTCACCCGAGGTAGAGGCATGGGGGTTGCAGGACTCAGGTGTCTACAACCAATACGGGACACAGATCTGTGATTATAACACTTAGTAGAGCACTTAGACAACAATATATATTTAGTTCTTGAATCCCATTCACATCGTAGATTAAACCCTTATTACAGATCAACGCAGTAACAATAAAGATCAAGCACTTCCAATCACTTAGCACATAGAATTAGATCATATCTAAAATTCAATCATCTTTAAAAACTAAGCAAATACATCAAATGAATTCATCATACATTATAACAGCAACATTAAAAAAATAAACAACATAAGTCACAAATCACATCGCACAAAGCACATCAAGACACAAGATATACGTGGTTCACCGTAGTGTGGGGCTACGTCCGCCAACTTCTTCTTCTTCTCTATTAGTGTTCAATATTCTTACATTCATCTTCTCCTATGCACAAAACCACAGAGCCAAACTCCATAGAGGACATGAGATCTTTGCGCTGTGCACTAGATCCTCCTTCCCAAAATCAAGTCAAGGCACAGAGCCAACTCCTTTGTAGCACAGAGCCTTACTTTACATAGTATGTTACACAAATCACTTACAACTTCTTGCACTAAGACAATATCAACTAGTAGTACTTTTTACATCGCCTAGCTACTTATTTATACATTTACAAAAAGGCCTAATCATGGGTAAACCCATGGGCCGACATCCCATAACCCATTACATAAACCCTAGCAAACCCTTTGCTGGGTCCACAAGTCTACAAAATAAGTGAGATCCTGCGATCTCAACTCTGCCTGGGTGCTCCATCTTTGACCAGCCCTTCGAAGTCCCAAAAGTGGTCAAACATGACCAATGTTTCCTCAAAACTTGGTCAAGGTCCAACAGCCCCCCAACACTCACCTGTGACTTGTCCCGATTCACTCAGATATGGGAAACACTGCTTCAAAGGCCTCGAGCTTAGGTCGAGCTATCTGGACTTGATGCTTCGCCAGAGCCTCCTACTCGACAAACTCCTGAATCACTTTTTCTGTAATAGGCCCTTGTAGGCGTTGTTCCACTATCACAACCACTTGGTCTAGCTATGAGCCTTGTCCTTCAATCTCTTCAAAAATCATGTAGGCTTCGTCCTGCACCAACTGTAGTCTCTATGTAACTTCCATGACTCTACTCTAGATGGAAATAATCTACTATTGGACTACACGTTGCTTTTGTGATTGCTTAATTTTCTCAATTGCAGTGAGTGACTTCACCTATTCCTGGAAATTCAGTGCCTGCCATTGCGCATCCTAGAGACGTGCCTCTAGCTTCCTCAACTCTGGATCTTCTACAAGGAATTCATAGGTCTGTTTACTTCTGTTGCTCAAATTCTTACATTTTGAGGCAAGGGTCCTGAGCCTTCAAACTGCACTCTTGGTGGCTTCCTCCCTCTGATCGTGCACTTCTTCTGGAGTGCTCGACACTTCTTGGAGCTCTAACTCCATTACCCTTGCTTGAAGTTGCTGAATGGACTCAACGAGATTCCCCACTTGCATCTCAACTGACTATGGTTCCTCCTGTGCCAAGACCAACACAAAGCGAAGTGTTGTAGTCACCTCTTCTTTGACCATAGTCTTCTCTGTGAGAAGCTGGTCCTTTTCTTTCTGTATCTTTTCTTTTTCCTCCTTGAACATCGCCCAAATTTCATCTTTCTCCTTCTCGTAGGCGGTTACACAGGAATGCGCAAATAGTAGTTGCTCTAAGACCTCCTCCTTTTCTTGCTGCAAGGCTTCAGTAGCTTGTTCCTTTTCTTAATGGACTCGCTGACATCGAGCCTCTGTTGCATCTACTAGTCTTCGTAATTGGGCGAGCTCATCCCCCAATTATGTGATCTTCTATGAAGAAGGTGTAGTAGGTATTGTGTGGCTCGAATGGATTGCTTGATGTATCTATTTCAGCTCCTTCTTGATTCTTTCATACAACATTTCCTTCTTCGCTCCATGTCTCTGTAAGATATCCTCTGAAGCATCTTCAACAACTGCGATGATTAGACCGACATCGTCCTTTGTGAGCACATTCTTCGACTGGGGTTTATTGGCGCGAGTCTTTTTTATTGCTGAAGGTTTCTATGGAGAAGCGTTCATTTTCTGCGAAGCCTCTGTTCGAATAAGGGGATCCTGAGGCAGTGTAGCTCTTCCTTATCCTTCATTTTCTCCTTCATCCCCTCCTCCTTCTCTGTTTACTTCATCTCCTCCTCCTCTTACAGGTGAGTCAAAAAAACTTTCCTCTGAGGCGTTGTCCTCCTCATCAATTTCTATGTTTTTCACTTCCTCCTTTTTCTTCTTTTTCTTCATACTAGTCTATCCATCATGTTCGAACCGGGTGACCAAGGGACTTTCGATGATGTCGGGGTCAGAGAGTTCTGCATCTTCCACTGGTACAAGGAACTCTACTGGCCATTATTTGGTGATATCCTCCATATCTTTGTCGGTCATCTTATAATAGGATTGTAGCTCCTTCTTACTCTCATCCTTGCGCGCAGTGATGTAGATAAAGTGATGATCTGCATGGAACTTCGTGAATGGTCTGTACTAGTGCAATGTATTCAATGTCATTCATGGAAACACTTCAATAGAACACTTCAGTTGCAGGTAGTAGGCATGGAAGACAATGTTCGATTGCCACTGCTTCGGCATGTCATTTGTATACCACAAGGTGGAGAACCTTGCAACCAACGGATCCGATGGCTCAACTTCTGGAAATGTCGCTCCTTCCATCATATGCCAAGTGACAAATACAATCAGTATAAGTAACGAACTAAAATGGAATTCAAACCCCTGATCCTGTGCTTCACGACAGTCCTTCTCGAGATCGTTGACGAGGTAGCTTGCCCAGTTCATTTTCATTCCTTCTATGCAGTTCCCTGCGAGATCTACTATGAATCCTGTGACCTACGTCGAATGATTCTTTCTGATGAGCTTTCCAGCTATAAGCTGACAAGCTAGGCGCATTGCACCATCCTAGATAGAGGCTACCGTGTAGCCTCACTTTCCCTTTTATACCTTGTAGCCTCACGATAATCCTCCTTTATGCGTTGTGCCAGGGAGCGATCTGAATTCTTCCCTGGGTAGAACTACTGAGGGTATGGTCCCTGCATGCTCAGTCCTGTGATGAAGTGGATCAATATTGGATCCACAATGATGTTCCTATCGAGCCAAAAATATCCTCCGTGATAGCATGACAGGAGGAGTTTAACGCAAGTGTTAACCTCCTGATGTTGGCCAAAGTGAGGGATCTTCATTACATTCAGGATCGTGGACTGTGCAAGATCCTTAATCCATGGCTAGGAGACTATGTGTGGCTTCTTCCCAGTCATCTTCATCAAATACCTATGGGGCACAAGCATTACGTAATTCTTCCTATCTCTGAGGTTGAAATCATTGTTCTTCAGAGCTGGGATCTGTCCCAATTGGGGTCCAACTACGCATATTTCCTTCGGGATGTACGCGGTGATCAATGTGTATTCAAAATCACATGGGATACTTTCATGGTTAAACACACCAGCCAAAGGTGGTATATAATCTGGAAAGACTAACAGGATCTGCTTCACGTTAGCTAGATCATCCTGATGCTTTCTTCGCTTCTTAGTCATGGGTCAGCTAGAACAACGTCCAGTTGAAGAGGATGCTTGTAGTCCCCCAATCGATGATGCCTATATTACTACAGACATAACTCTCTTAGCCATGAGGTCCATGAGAATCTCTTCCACAGACTTCTCTACTGTGCTATGTTCACTCGACATTCACACTTGTAACCAAATAGATCGGGTAGGTGAACAGACAACGAGGTAATCAAACGGATGGTGAGGTCTAGAAATCACAGCGCGATATACAATCGATTCTCTGCTATCTTGGATAATCACGGATGGCAAAAAGTGGTCCCGACGCAACGTTAGATGGGTTAAATAAGAAATCTTTGTAATAAATTCCTCCAATGGGCAGGAGCTCCTCAATCAATGTGAATCTATCCGTTATGGCACAGTCTCAATGGTCCAAACGCTCATAACTGCATTTTCCTAACCATTTGGAGCATTGTTCTAACGGTCGGGGCGCCTCCAACGGTCATATATCTTCACCGTGGAAAAGTCCCATTCTGCGTGGTTTTGTTGTTCCGTCGAGGTTCAGGGCCTGTAAGCCTACCTCCTACGAAGTCTTCTTTGGAACTTCCTATAGTTTTTCTAACTTGGATTTCTTCTTACTGAGCTTTATTTCCTTATTTCCTGTGATCCGAGTCTCTCGATTCATCTTTCCATTCTTATTATTATCTTCTCTTAGCATAGTAGCTTCGTGCTACTGATGAGCTCTCAAAGGAATCAAAGGTAATACCTATTTTCTTACTACTTCTTGGGTGGACATACTTCTTTCCTACACAGACAGGTTCTTCAAGCCTTCCTGTGTTCTTTCAACTTCGACAACTAATTGTCTTTTCCTTTGTTGCTTTGACTTATCCTCTTGTTCTTCTATTAGTCACTCTATTTTTCTGGTTATGAGGTTCCTTAGTTCTTTCTTTTTCTGTTTTGTGGCTTTCTCCTCTGCTTTCCTTCTGATATGATCCTTCTCAATCCAAGTCTTTCC
This sequence comes from Picea engelmannii, assembly GCA_009831015.1. NCBI lineage: Eukaryota > Viridiplantae > Streptophyta > Pinopsida > Pinales > Pinaceae > Picea > Picea engelmannii. The sequence goes on from ML812661.1 coordinate 27,697, forward strand.
TAACAAAAGTGGAAAATGGACGTTGTTCTCAACAAACCTAAGAAATTAAAATTCTTCTTCAATCGATGTTTCATGATCAATCATAGGTATATTAGTAAGTCTTCCACATAGGGTTATCATATTTCCTTTAAACAAGCCTATCCTTCCAAATCAAGGTACCATAGCAAGCTTTCCCAAAATTTCCCAAGTGCTTTCTAGCATAATATTCACATGAGATTCTTCATCCAATACGCAATCTATGTCGAAGTCTTCTATTCTTGTAACTATTTGTTGTTTTTCTTTCAAGATATCTGGTAATATGATGTCTCTGTGATCATCCATTACTTCTTGTAACTGTATTAACATAGTCTCTGACTATTTTTCTTTATGATTCTTTAACATATCCTTAGTCTCTTGAACTTCTTTATAGTTTTCTTGTCTGATGTTCATCTTTTCAACTTTAGCAATCATCCTTGGGAAATCCTCAACCTCATGACCAATAGGTTTACAACAAAGACAAATAGGACTTGTACCAGGCCATTCCTTAGCAAGATGTCCTGGTCTTTTTCAATTATAACATAGTGTCAATCCTCTCTTTATTTTAAATGATCCCTAGCCTCTCTTGTACTGTGCACTGGGATCACATTGATGGACCTGCAATTTGCAAAAATTATTTCTAGGTTCCTGTATCCACTTATTAGTCCAAAATTTCTTTCTATGCATAGGAATAACATATCTTTCTCCATTTCTATCAAATTTATTCAGATCAACTCTTTCTTCTAACTGTTCCCTAGTTTTCAGACTAGGATAGAATCTATCAAACATACCTAGATTCATATTTTCGAAGAAAAAAATCAACTTATCTTACCCTTACTAGAGAACAAAGCTTTAAGATATTAGCTCTTTTATTCAGATCATGTTTATTTCTTAGCACAGAGCTTCACAAGTCAAGTAGAATACTGTGCACTACAACAACTGATTTACACACAGAGGTTTCTCTTTTCTTTAGTTCCCAAAAATCACAGTTTCATGTCCTGGCAACGAAACCATTTGTTGGAACAGGGGAAGAACCAGGGTTCAACGCTTCAACAACGCACTAACAAAACCATAACTACCGACCCTTTCGACAACACCTGCGAAGAAGATCAAGTCTTGCCCAAGGTAGAGGCATCGGGGATTGTAGGACTCAAGTGTCTACAACCAATATGGGACACAGATCTATGATTACAACACTTAGCAGAGCACTTAGACAACAATATATAATTAGTTATTGAATCCCATTCACATCGTAGATTAAACCCTTACTACAGATCAACGCAGTAACAATAAATATCAAGCACTTCCAATCACTTATCACATATAATTAGCTCAGATCTAACATCCAATCATCTTTAAGCACTAAGAAACTACATCAGATGCATTCATCATACATTGTAACAACAACACTAAGCAAATAAACAACATAAGTCACAAATCACATTGCACAAAGCACATCAAGACACATGATATACGTGGTTCACCCCAGTGTGGGGCTACGTCCACCAACTTCTTCTTCTTCTCTATTAGTCTTCAATCTTCTTAGATTCATCTTCTCATGTGCACAAAGACACAGAGCCAAACTCTGCAGAGGACAAGAGATTTGTGTGCTGTGCACCAGATCCTCCTTCCCAAAATCAAGTCAAGGCACAAAGCTAACTCCTTCATAGCACAGAGCCTTACTTTACACAGTCTATTGCACAAAGCACTTACAACTTCTTGCACTAAGCTAATATCAACTAGTAGTACTTCTTACATTGCTTAGCTACTTATTTATACATTTACAAAAAGACCTAATCATGGGTAAACCCATGCGTCGACATCTCATAACCCATTACATAAACCCTAGTAAACCCTTTGTTGGGTCCACAAGTCCACAAAATAAGCGAGATCCCGCAATCTCAGCTCCGCCTGGGTGCTCCATCTTCGACCAACCTGTCGAAGTCCCAAAAGTGGTTAAGCACGACGAATGTTTCCTCAAAACTTGGTCAAGGACCAACACCGCCTATGTTTGGATATTCACAAATTCGGCGTTTGGGAGGATTTTTGTGTGTTATAGTTAGAAATCCTTAATCTCGGAGCTTCGAAGTGTTGAAGTTAATGTTATTTAAATATCTTATCCTATGGTTATGGCCCGAGGTCATGTGGATTTCTCTGCTGATGTTATAAGACCCCCACTCACGCAAATTTGCACGTAGGGAAAAGAGAAAAGGCTCATGGTAGAGTATTTAGAGGGTTCAACAAGAGCCCGTGAACTAATTCAGCTCCCTTACGTGAACGATCCTAGACCGGGAGGTCGTGTGAACCCTAGGAGTGGTGGGGGTTTTCATCACAAAGCGATGTGGTACTTTCGAGAGAAGGTAGAGGAAAAATTTCCTCACCTTATTCACTGAATGTTTTTGGGACCAAAAGCCTCCACAAAAGGAGAAGTATGATCCAAATTAGATCATTACATTATCTTTCATCTATCTTGATTCTTCTAGAGTTGAAAAAATTAAAGGAATCATCTTGCAGGGTCATTTTAATGGTAGGTTCCAGTTTGGAAAATTGGGGTTAGAAACATTCCAGAACCATTTTCAAGCATCAAACGAATATTTTAGGGGTTACAAATCTCCTCTACTTATCTAGGATCACTTGAATCTAGTCTACACATCGATACCTTTCACATAGTGCAAAAATTGTGTCAATCAAAGCTCATATGAAAAATTTATGTCTCCCTCAAGTTGACCTACTGTGTTGACCACCATGGTACGAGTGGATGCTAACTCAACCCCCATTACTCATGCATATGGGGATAGCCATGTATGGAATTTCTATAATATTATAGAAGATCCAAAAGCATATCACTATTGAGGTTTGAGGAAGTCAAAACCCTACCCCAAGATGGCTATCATGAGATGTTAAATATCGAGCCGCTAGAAGGATAAGGGGTGTTATCACTGAAATTTCGTCTACAACATTGTACACAAATGGTTACAGAAATACAACAAAGCTAACAACAATTAGCTCACCTGCAGCACTAAAATGAATTTCAAAAGGAAAAAAATATACAATTGGGCAAAAATTGGCATGCACAAACTCACTAAAGGAAGCGCACACACAATGTGTGGGCCAACAAATCCCTCATAGCGCACAATGCACCAAATGGACAACTATGTACGAGAAAAGATGTGCACTTCTGTGAATGATGCATTTATGGTTCTTTTCGGCCCCCAAACCACTTATGGACCAAATCCCAACCTGATTTGACCTCCATATATGAGAAAAATCCGAATGGGGGGTTGGTTAAGGACCAAAGGGTGGCCTAAAAGGCCCCTTGTTCACACCAAGAATCAATTATATTTTTCTTTAAAGAAATGCTATAAATTAAAGCCATGGGTGCACTAAGAAACCAATATCTTCAGAGTATTATTATGTTTCCTCAATTCTCCCTTGAGAATCCTATTTTCTCCTTGGATCATTCAAGCACCATTGCAATAGGGAATAGGAATTGATTTTCTTCATCATTTTCCATTTTTCTTCCATTTTAATAAGAGCTCTCCATTAGGGAACTCAAGATCCCTCCCAAGGAGGAAGAGGGGACCCATAAGTCCTATTGGGCCCTTCGTTTTTGGATAAGGAGTCGTGCAAGAAGGACTACAGTCCCAGTTTTGTCTTAGTACTAGTTGTGCAAGATTCAGAACAAGCTGGACAATAGAGCAAGGAAAAGAAACATAAATCAATTGTGCAAAGGACAACGCAACGCTAGCAAAGAAAAAGAGGTTGCAACAGAACAAGAAAGCATGCAATCCAAATACATAAGACATGGCCTAGATTATATATAGGGATGAATATGATTGCAAAAGGTTGTTTTCAGTTGGGTTAGGTAAGCTAGGTTGTTGTTGATTTTGGTTACCGCATGTGTAAGGTTCTGATCATAGTTATTGTATACTACTGAGAAGTCAGAGTTTTGAGTCTGTAATGTAATATGTACACTATTTTGGGAGTAAGATATTTGCGACATGAGTCCAGAGCCAAGAGTCTATAACAGAGTGCTACTACGTATCTCCAAGGATGTAATGGATAAATATCTAGAGTTAAATATATGAAGAAGGATCCAAAATTTCAAAATATGTTGTGCCTTTATGTGTTTATCCTTATGCATTGTATCTTTATAGTATTCCTTTCTGGTTCATGAGTTCCACATGATATTTCTGTGTTTGAATTCTTTTTCGCAACATAAGTAGTTCTAGTTCTCACACATATGAGTTCAGATTTGTTTTGTAGTTAGATATCTTGCACAAGTTTAGGATGAATCTAGAAGGTTTTGTGAATCCTCCTAAGTATTTTCCTTACCCTTCCCTATCCATTTGTATCAACAGTGCTTCGGGTGAGACTTCTTCTCTTCATAGGAGATGAAAATTCCAGTGCTCTAGACTACTCAGTACCTTTTATTGGTAACCTGAGAAGGAACTTGGTCTGATCAAACTTGCGCCAACAAAATGGTTTTGTTGTCGGGACCTGCGTTAAAAGGGAACTTGTAGGGAGGATGCTACCACAGATTCACAGATCTAAAATTGACCAATGGTGGGAAAGAAACTGTGACGCCTTCATATGGAAAGAAGTGGAGATGAGAAGAAAATCTGTAGAAGATACTCATGAGACAGTCTTTTACTCAGAAATACCGAACGATCGGTACACAATATTCTGGGTTAATTTACCCGAAGAACTTTTCCACTGGATAAATAGGCTCCAAGAAGCTCCAGAGTTCCAAGAACGAGTCAAGAGGACATGTACTTGGGACACATAAAATATTGCAACACTTCATCAGATGGATCATCCGGTCACATGAGGGATTGATTTCTGGGTCAATACCACATTAGAAGGATACATTGTTGAGTTTGTAGTTGAGAATCACCAATATTTTTCATGCGTAGAGGCAGATTTCAAGAAATACGCAAGGGGAAGACTGCTGAGAGAAATCCCCCTGTGGATTAAAGTTTYCTTGATGGAAGAGGGGATGTTGACTATGTCCATGACTGTTATGGAAATGTAAACACCCTTGCTTGGGGTAGGGCGAGGCTGGGGTAGAGTCATATCCTGAGAGAGGGGAAGGGTTCTTTGACAAATGGAGGGGGGTAGGGGGGGACAACAAGAAATGGAATCAAGAGACGAGCGATCATATATGAGAAGTGGTGGTGCGAAAAGATCAATACACCAACAAGATAGTCCTAGAACATGTGGAAAGAAGTCGGACCAAGAGAAGTAGAGGAAAGGCAGATGGAAGAGTTGTGAAAGATGAGAAGACAACAAAGACTCTCCAGTCAAAGATTAAGTGAGAGAGAAGCATGTTGACGATTTAAATTGTCAACGAAGTTTTTCCCACAAAGTGTTGCTAAAGCCTATTATTATAAAAAAAAAAAAYTAAATAATACTAGTAGGTGGGACCCCCTTGAACTATTGGAGATCAGWTCTGTTCATTTTTTATGTTGTGATGATGTGTGACACGGCTTACATGGTTGATGAGATATTGTTGTTATTGGTTATAATTTGAGCTTATTAAGTGTTGATTCCTTATGTTACTACAACCTATGCTATTCATTAATGTCATTTYCATATGTTCTTATCRCACTTGCACATCAAACATGTTAGTGAAATTACATGAAGGGAAGTTTTGGGAAAGGAAAAAATACTATAATAAGTGCAAAGAAAAGGAATCTAATTTTGTGTTTTTACTATACTACATGCAAACAATTGGAAGGAAATGAGAAACAATTGCAAAGGGGAAGAATTTCAAGCTATCCTATATATTATATTACATGTTGAATGATAGCTAGAAAAGTAAATGGTTATGCAATTGTGATTGAGTTATATTGGTTAATACACATATGGTATGAAATGTTGGTGGTGCTTTTGGTAAGGTAATAGTGCTAATGGTTATGTGAATTGTTATATGGAACTTGAATTATGTTATGACATAAGTTAGAAAGGTGGTATGGTCTATTGGTTTTTAATGTGGTGATGGTCTCGATACATGGATTGATTGATGGTGTTAATGAAGAACTCCTTGGCATGTACTGATGAGTTAATGCATTGTGGGTGGAGACGACATGGATTTACTGCACATCACCTTTACTCATGTTAGCTACCACCCTAGTTGGACTATTGTTTGATCTTGTTGCTGTGGTTATGATCCGAATTTTTGGCAAGGAGAAATCGCTCGACCAACTCTCGTTTTAAGGAATTTGATTACAGGTATGTCCTTTATTTGGTGATTCGTGAATCTACTCTGGTTACGAAATGATTACTGGCTCAGGGGTATTGGTTTGTGTTTTCCTAAGTGTTGCAACTGTGTGAAATTGTGTTCTTGGAATGAAGAGTGGATGGTTCTTCCTGTAATAATTTTGAATTCGTAGAAGTTATTGGTCTTCCTGGGTGGTAGCTCTCTGTTATCCCTGCTAGTTTAGTTGGAGGGTTTTTGTTTGGTCTTGATTGGATGGTTATCTTTATGCATTTGTCACTAAATCCAGTCTTTGGCTTTTATGGGTTTAGTAGTTGGAGGTCTCATGTGTCACTGTGTTTCGTTCACTTGGGCATTGGTTGATTCCACCCCTAAGGGTCACAAAGTGGGTGTTTTGTTCTTAACTCGACCCTGTCTTCACCTCAGTAATGTGGTAGTTTGAACGAAGAACATGAGGGTTATACCCTGCGTGCATTAAATAATATTGTCGGGCCGAATGGGAGCCTCACCTTTTTTTTTGTTACGGTCCCCTTCCATGGATTGTTACCTGTCCACGAATGAATCATGGTTCTCTCTATGTGGGCACCATTGGCCCCGAAGGTTTCACCATTGTGAGGAGTTGGCTATGTTCCCCTTGTGTTGGCTATTGAATAGACCCTTAACCCTCCAGCCTGGAGTCTTATAGAGGAGACTGTTGGGCATGTCGAGTTGCTATGGGTTATTGGGGATTGAATGTATGGTCGATTACTTTGAATAAGGACTCACTCATTTGGTCATATGGAAGTCATGTTGGTTTGGAATTTAGTTATTTCCTCTATGATAATAACTACAAATCCTACATTGTTATTAACACCACTCAAATTACACTGTCGCGCTCTTTATGACTAATAACTCAGTATTGTTTTAATGGAGTGGGTCACTGCCCCGATTCGAATTGATGCATGGGTATGCATTGTTGTCACAACTTGTTAGGTCAATTGATTTCTCGACAATGAAAAATTGGTTGGTTGGTACACAGTCACTGGTATTTTCGCACTAAGTATTGTTTGGATGTTTAGCTGGCATTGATTACAAATGCTTGACTCTGCTCACTCATGTCACATTGTGTGTATGGTGTTTTTCAAATGAAGTAATGGTCGTGGTAACTGTGGTTTTCTTTTGGGGCCAAATAGTTATTGAACCAGATGACTGAAGAAACTATATCCATTGTATCCTTATGATTGTTCGATTGTATAAGCCTGAGTTTTCACAACATAGTTGATCACAGTTGGATTAAATCGAAGTGATATTCTATTATATTGATGACCCAACACAATGAATTGATTTATTATTGTAACTGTGTGTTTGAAGATGATGCATCGTGGTGTTTTGGTGTCTGCGCATTGTGTATAGTATGGATAGCTTGGGTTTCACATGGTTTTAAGCATGTTTGTTGTTAAAATAGATCATTTGTCAAGAAGGGCATGTTGTCGAGACCTCGTCGTGTTGGATGGATTGCCCAACTTTTAAGTCACATTGAATTTATCTATTTTTACAGTGGCAGAACTACATTGCCTGAGCGGATTACCCTGTGCATAGCTTGTGTCTAAATGGTGGTTGTTGGTTGTATGTTTAATTGTCAATTCAGGTATTGCAATTTGGTCTTGATTATTTTGGTTACTGCCTATATATGTTTAATGAATATAATTGCATTTAAATGATAGGCCTAATTGCAGTGATAGTGACTTCATTATTAATTTGAAAACATGACTTTTGAGTATCATTGTGGATTGAAGAAATGCATGGGAAATGGTTGATTTTGATGGTTAACAGAGTGGAATGGATATTGTTTGGAAAATGTTATAAGATGCAAAGAAGGGAACAAAATCCTTTTTACAGATTGTGTGGGGTGCATACTACCTTTTGATGGCACTGTGTTGGATATTTGATTATGACAGTGAACTAGTTAAATGCACATGAATTATTATTTGGTCAAATGATTGATGGTTGATACATCTCTTTTCGCATAATGTTTTGTGGATCACTTAGTTAATTTCATGAACAATAATCATCTTTCTTCCCTTCCATGTTTTCATTTTCCACTAATTACAAATCCCATCACCTTCCCGTTTCATCTTTTCTCTCCCTGTTTTGAGATTGATTACAGTCAAGAGAATTTCGATGCTAAGGCAGTTGAAAGTGGAAGTGTCTTTTGTGGATTACAATGATGTTTTATTGGTTTTATTTTTAGTTGATTGTTGTTGTCATTGATCAGTGACCATGTCTTTTCCCCCCTCATTATATCATATTTTTTCTAAATACAAACCCCTCACATATCCCTAAACCTTTTTTCACCCCCCTACTCATTGATTAACAGTAAAACAATTTGTATGGATAGGATTGCATGAGTCAGGTACATTGTTAAGCCAAATCTATTTCATATTTTTAAGAGTTTTCATGTATGGTTATTTAAAGGACTATTTTCTAATCGATTACACATGCAGGATGATTTTTTCCAGTCAAGGTTTCCATGGTCGAGGAAATAGAGGTAGAGTTAATTGAAACTGAGGCACGAGAAGGCCTAGGTTCTCCATACATTTTGACATTGATTCACAAGATCTTGTCCAATTGTTTCATGCCAAATTATTCAATTGGATTGGGCAGGGAATAGTCCTACCTAGGCTTGAAAGGCCTCCTTTCCAAGCCCCACAAGTCCTCGGTATCCCTGTACCTCCTCAAGTCTCATTACAACCCGAGGTCCCTAAAAATTATGGATGGCAGGATATTGTCCACCTGACAGTCTCCCAACATCGTGGCTGGCCTAAATTGTCCTTGCTTGCTCCTCTGCCTGTTAACCCCATTTCCCAAGCTTCCCCTGACCACTCGCCAGTGAAATCCTCCCATGCTAGAAAGAAATTGAAAACTGAGGCCCACCATGCCCTTGATAAAGGAAAATCCACTTCTTCCCTTTCCTCACCCTCCAATGGCTCTGGAAAATCTGTGTCTTCCCGGATGCATTTGAGGGACGATTGTTCCCATGTGATCAGTGATATTAGGCCTAAAGGCTCTACACAACCAAAGGAAAATTCAAGAAAGTCAAGAGGTGACAACAACAATCAAGGAAGGGTTGCATCATAGACTAGGAAATATGGTATTTGAGTTTTATTTTATCTATTTTTTTATGACAGTTGACTTCAAGGATCTTTGGACAACATGTTTTATTTTGGATATATGAGTATTATTTTGAAATAATTTCAAATTTCATAAGATAAAATTGCCAAAAGTGAATATGTTGATGGGAGGCAAAAGGAGGTGTGTTTTTCTTAACTAATGGTTATGTTATGATTATTATTATTGTTATGAACCAAAGGGAGTCACAAGGTATCCCACCTACTAGTTATTATTTATTTATGACCCTTATTTTAATTATTACTCTTCCTCCTAACTAAAGTTAGTTGAGTTTTTTAATTAACTTAACTAATGAATTGGTTCAACTTCTTCAACCAATTCTAATTTGTTAAAAGAAAAAGGAAAGGGAGGAACAAGAGGAGGATAGAAGAAGAAGCATGCCAAGGTTTGTTCTTTGAATTTATGTTGAGATAGTTCATTTTTCATTCATTCATATATTCATCACAAGCCTAATTGTTTGGAAATTGGATACATCTTTCTTTTTCTGAAATTAATTCTTTGACTATTTTTCTATTAATGATTGTTCATGTTGCAAGGCAACCCAATATCGATCCCGGTATTCAAGACCAGACCAAAATTTCTTTGAACCCTTTTAACACCATTCTAGACACTGCTAATACCCTTGTTGAACTTAACCATTCTTGGGCAGCAATTGAATGAGATATTAGTGTTCAAGAACAATTGGAGGCTAGACGTAGACAACCTATAAATCAGTAGTAAACCTTTGTTTCTTCGAGCTTTAGTATTTCTTTCATGTCCTTTGAATCTCATGCTTCTAGAAGAAGAAGAGGCTTGTCATCCGAAATCAATCCTATTACTGAAATAGGAAGAAGAAATGTTGTGTTATCTGCCCAACAAAGTGCTCTAAGGAGAAATTTGTCTGATTCATCCAGCTCGTCTTTATTCCCCTCATCTATCATCCACAAGATGGCATCTAATGGTGGCTATGGTGGCACTGGAAGTGCTCTATCTTCCTAATATTCATCCTCATCCGTGATTGGTAGCTTGTACAACCACCATTTCCCTGTCCAATGTACTACAAACCCCACAAAATTCATTAAAAATTATGGGCTTTTTAGTTCGAAGAAGATGCCACAACCACACTATGGCGTGTTTCCTCTCCTCTTAACCTAGCACCTGCTACTCACCCAATTCTGAAGTTTAAAGAGAATTTGCCTAAGTTTTCAGGAAATAACACTATCAGTACAAATGAACACCTAGTGGCATTTTCAAATGCTTGTCATAACATAGGGGCCAACGACAATGACACCTGCATGCGCTTGTTCATCAATTCCTTGGAAGAAAAGGCTATGACCGATTTCTTTGAACTTCCTCCTAAGATTCTGTCTACTTGGGAGGAGTTTATTTATTGGTTCCAATCCACTTATGGGAAATCCAAAAGCCCTGCTGAGAATTTAAAGGAATACAATAACGTCACTTATAAATATGGTGAGACCATCAAGTCTTTCAACTTGTGTTTCACCAAGTTGTACAATCAAATCCTTGAACTTATCCGTCCTCAGAACCAAGCCACTTTCATGCATTACTACAATGCATTGCCTTCTCCCTACCATCATAGGCTTGAGGAAAATTCCATTGATAATATCGGTTCCGCTCTACATACTTTGTCAGAGTATGAAGAACAACTTGAAAGAACTAGTCTTCCCTAAGGAGAATCAGTTAGACAGATAAACATGTCCGCTCTATTACAACTATTACACGATATGAACAATCATATGATAGCATTTGAGTGGAAGGGTATTGTCTCCCCTCTCACTCTTGGAGCTTCAGCCTCTTCTGCACCCCCTCTTAGGGATCTGGTTGAAAACAATTTTCAGCCTAAGGCTATCCTGGCTCGGAGTTGGTGTAACGTTTTCGAGGAACACCATGAAGAAACCACATGTGAGGTAAAGAAGAGTTCCAAATATAATATATTTGGTAAAAGACCAGAATCTACTATCGTTTTCCTAGATTTGCAGAGCTAGAAGATGTCATGGTCATCAATACTAGGAACAAAGCCTACGCCCCCAAAGGAAAATTTGGCCCTCCTCACAATTCTTCTAGCCCGAGTTCATTCTCAACCGTTGATATGCTCCAAGTTCCTAAAGTTCCTGAGAGTCAATGGATCACTTCCCCTCGCTCCTCTTCCAAATACAATATATTGAATCAATTGGCCAACATCAAAGAAGATGTGACCCTCCTAGACATGGTTGCCATCCCTGAACAACAAATGCATCTGAAACAATTCATGGAAGGAAAATCTTTCGTTGTAGCCAATCTTTCTGAAGAGGTAAACGAAGAGGATTCTTCTGTAAATAAAGTAGGTGTACATAACTTTAGATAACTGTAAAAAATCCCCCTTTTTATATTTCTATAAAGATCATGGATAATATTGCCCATTCTTGCCTCATCGATGGTGGTTCAGGCCCAAGTGTGATGTCAAATATTATTATGGAAGAGCTAGGCTTGTCTTGTACAAATGAAAACACCAAAAGAATGCTCTCCTATAATAGTCTACAACAAACAACCATAGGCAAGATTAAATATATGACCTTGGTTTTATGCGCTCATCCTGAGATAAGGACAACCCTCAACATTCAGGTGATTGATATGCTTGTAATAAATTACTCAATTATCTTGGGGAGATATTGGAAAGCCTTAACAGGTGGATACCTCTCACTCGACGGGACACATTTATCCGTTCCTCGGAATGGTAAAAATATTATAGTCCTTAGAGAGGGAAAAATTTCATCTTACATAGAGAGTGTTTCACAATCTCTAGCGTAAACTATATCAAAGAAGACCTAGGAGTGTATTCCATATTTGCTAAAGAGGATAATATTATTTTGGAAAGAATTGATTTAGGTGATGATTTATGGCATATGCACTTTGATGGTTCACACTCTAAAGAAGGTAATGGAGCTGGTATTATCTTGGTTTTCCCTGTACGAAAAATTCATAATCTGTCATACATGTTGGAGTTTTCTTGTACAAACAATGTCGCTAAATTCAAAGCTTTATTATTAGGCATTGAGAATTCCCTTAATATTGGTTGTGGTCACCTTTCAGTTTTTGGAAATTCTGAGCTTGTTGTGAACCTGATATGTAAGACATGCTCTCCTAGTGATAAGATGATGGAATGGTACTCCCAAATTGTTTGGGAACTTGTCTCTAACCTTCTATATTTCAACATCACTCATGTTAAAAAGGAGTTGAATTTAATGGCTGATCGGTTAGTTGTCTTTGCAACCTCTCCTAATCAACAAATTTTGTCTCACAGGCCTGATTGTGATTTTCAATATCTACATCATCCATATATTCCTGACAATGAAATATCTTGGGAGGTCCTCCCTCATGATGAGATCATTTGTGTTGTCATTCAAAATGAACCTCTTAAGCCTGAGGAGATTATATCCACAGAAAATAATGAGATTCATGAGGTCTTGACTCCTCTTGAGAGTTC
>ML812661.1:50309-99526 GCA_009831015.1 Picea engelmannii
ATCAGGATGAATCTGGAAGGTTCTGTGAATCCTCCTAAGTATTTTCCTTTCCCTTCCCTATCCATTTGTCTCAGAAACGCTTCAGGTGAGACTTCTTCTTTTCAGAAGAGATGAAAATGCCAACGCTCTAGACTACTCGGTACCTTTTTTGGTAACATGATAAGGACCCTGGTCTAATCAAACTTGCACCAACAAGTCCTCATTTTTCTCTACCGTGTTTTGCCAACTAATATAGTTATCCATTGGTGGCATTATCTTGGTCATTGGTTGATTGTTTATGGTTCTAAAGTTTCTTATGCAATATAGTTTTTGTTTTCTTATTTGTTTTAGTTTTTTTATTTGTTTATCACATGTGTTTAGCTTGTTTAACCCACTCACAAACTTTTGTCTTGTCTAGCAGGCCCAACTAGGCATGCAAGTGCCATTTGTTTTGCTCACCCAAGTGACGAAACGAGAACAACAGATTGGCGACCATAATGGGGAGAATGTATCAAATTCCACCCTATTTGGGCTTAGAGAGCACTTATTTTTAATCATTTTTTCTTGCAGGTACCAAAATTGTCCCAGCCTTACCTGTCAAAAGCAAAATTATGAGTTGGAGGAGGCAAATTTCACTCAAACAAATTCCCCCTGGCGCGTATCATAAAGTGCGTAGATATTCTAGCATGCAGACACACACTCAATGCACTATGTGCCCCATATTCTTCTTTCCTCTATGCATTTTGCGCACTATGCACCCACTGCGCACTTGTCAAAATTGTAACCCACACACATATCCAGATTTTCAAAATTGTAAGGGTTTTTGTGATGATTTGAAGGCCTCTAGCCTTCATATTTTTTCTTTCATGTAATTTGTAATTCCCATGCACTCCACTTAGACTCCTTTCCCATATGAAATATTAGTTAAACATAGGCACTTAAGGGGGTAAAAAGAACCAAATATTATCCTCTTTTGCTTTGGTTTCCACATGGATGGCTCGTTTGGTGTGTAAAACTTAAGTTGAGATTATTGCTATCACATATAAAAACACTTACATTGGGACCATAAATTAACTTTGATCATTAAGTATTCTCTTCTCTCACACCATAAAGCGATCTTGAGAATCAGAGAGGTGGTTAAAGAGACATTTCATCTCCCTTAAAATCTTTAGGAGAGGACAAATCCCCCCTAGGGATCCTCTTAGTTTCTTTTGAAATCATCTTAAAGTTGCAAGGGCCCATACATGCCCACATGTTGCAAACTTATGATAGTTTCTTGAAATTACTTTCTTAGTTTACATCACTAGGGAAGTTTCAAAAGAGCAAAGTAACGGGCCCATACATGCCCACATGCTTTCAATATAGGATAGTTTTTTAAGATTTCTTAGTGTAAACAACATTTAAGGAGTTTAAAGGATTAGTAAGGACCCATATATACACATGCTAGTTATTTAGGGATTTTAAAATTCTGTAAGGTTGTACCAATGACACTTAGTAATCTAGGTAACAAAGATTTGTAAGGACCACAGGAAGTCCACATGTTTCAAATTCACACCTATCTTATTAAAATTTGGCATACTATTTTTCACTCGCTCACACACAAAGTCACTCCTCACTCACATAATTTCCATCTTGAATTGTGGAGGATGAAGTAAGTTTTCTCCAAAGGAATTCGGAAATGTCCCTCTATTTCTTGAGAAATTATCCACACCCACTTAATTCAAACGATATTGGTTCACACCCCCAATATCTCATCCCACCACATCTAATTCTTTTCTAACAACTCACTAAGTTTTCCTCCACAGGAGGTGCCAAAAGAAATTTTTAGTCTAGGTAGGATCTCGGGGGTAGGCTTCCAAATAACCCCTCGTTATATGGTTCTCACATTTTCAAACATTAGAAGTTGACAAATATGTAGCTTTCAAATCCTCCAAGTCAAGTGTTCCTACACCATAAGGCAGGGAGATACTCATGAAGGGTTGAAGGCCAAGGTTTGGTTTTTCTGTGCGTCCCCCCTTCAGTCACCCAACTCTTGGAAGGGATCCATCCCATGACCCATTTATGAGGCCGAAAATCTAAATGTCGCACTTTGACCAAGGTACCTAGTGACAAAATTTAGGACATCTACCCAGGTGGAAATTGTGGGCTGCAATTGCACCTTGATCATATTTTGTGTGGCTATTGGGAAATATCATCAGCTCTTTCGAGATATGAACCATCTACCCCTGATTATAACTAATTATTTCATCATTTACTAGTTCCTCTTCCAGTGGCTTCAGACCCCACTGTTGAGTGCTCTTGGAAGGTCTAGTGTTATTTTGAACTGAAGGACGATACGTCTTTTAGGACATACGCATTTTTTTTATTTGTTCCCCCATGCAGACAAAATCCACCTACCCACATGTTTTCTTATTTACAATTGATTTATGTATGATTCTCATTTGATTACATGCAATTGTGAGTTATATTATCTTGTGAAGTTCCAAATTATACAAATCTCTTCATTTATTTATCTCATCACCATTTTCACACATTCACTTTGCTAGTTAGACATCATAGGGGACCCACAGAATCTTCGTCATTCGAGACTCTTGCAAAACCTCCCTCCTATTCTAGGAGGAGTTCCTAGTCTTTCCAACTCACCGGCTCAACCATATCACACCCCCATGAGTGATATTATTTTGGGATAAGATTTACTTGGTTCCACTTTACTTGGGTCCATTTCCCAAGGACATCCATCCATTAGCTCTCCTTCACAAGGAGGTGGGGGGGAAACTTCTTCTCAGAGGAGAAGTACAACCCCACCAAATGCCTCTCAAGGGTCAGGTCCACTACCTAATAGCACAATGGATGGAACTAATCCTTCACCAAATCCTCCTATGCCATACTTGGCGTCTCTCAACATTCATGATTTTACTAAACTCACGAATGATCCCATTTTACATGACCCCACATGGCCCAATATGCCTACCAAACTACCTTCAGATATTCCAAAAGTTGAAGGAAAACTAGGGGAATATCACGCCAACCATGTTATGAACTTCCACTTATGGTGATATTAAAACAACATCATGGATGATTCCATCCTCTTAAGGTTATTTCAAATAAAACTCATTGGTCCATCAATAAAAGGGTATGTGGACGAAAAATCATGGTCCCATGTGACTTTTGAATCCTTGGCCAAAGCCTTTTTGGCCTATTTTTATCTACCATTTCATCATGGCACTGGTTTAGAACCGCTCTCCGAGTGAAAACAAACTTAGCTATGTATATTTCTGACCACATCCACGAATGGCGTCAACAACTTAGTTTATGTAAAGCAGAAACCACCAAAGAACAATGCCTCGATTGGTTTCTAAAATCACTCGTCTCTATACTTGTTAAAGATGTAGCATCCACTTTCCCTCAATCTGAAGAGGAAGCCATCATCAAGGCCCAATAGTTCAACCTTATCTGTTCTCAGTCAAGTTACTTATAAATAATATTACCTGATGCACCCAGACCCGTACCATTTGGCCAGGACAAACCTGGAATGTCCCATGTTGCAGATGGGTTGATTGGTACCACGACACACCACAACCCTTATAGCCAACCACCACTTGTGTATGGCATACCTCAATATACGCAACCATATGGAGGGCCATCTTATAACCCTCCACCCCCTTACCAAAAACCATATCCTGTTTCTCCCCCCCCACCCATGAGTGGACCCTTGCTAAAACCCATGATGTGTCCAACCTCTCAACCAAGTTCAGGTTCCCCTTCTACCTCAACATATAACCTGGGCACTAGTGAAATCACTTCACCTTCCTATGCACCCTACGGATCATTGCCACAAAACAATCCATACTTTCCATTTCTTAGTCCCCCACAGCCTGTGGGTCCTCCACATGGACAAACACATGCCAGAGTTAACTTTTTTCAACCCTCTCCCATTCAACAAATTCATACTTTTAAATAGTTGAATACAGAAAATCTAGCCCATCAGTTGAATAATGCTAAGAAGAAAGGAAAAACCCGAAACAATAATAACCCGGGACCAGGCGAAAACAACCCCTAACAAAACCAACCCACTGGGGGAAACCAAAATCAAGGTAACCAGAACCCCCAAGGGGACAATAAAAAAAAATTCCAAAGGAAGAAAAACAACAACAACCTAGGATGAAATTCCCTTGCGCTCTTTGTGGTGAGTATGGAATTTATACTCACCATTTCCCCCAAATTTCTGACTTCAAATGGATGGAAGAATCCATGAACATTCCATGTCCTCCAACACTGCCTGCCCCTCATCCAACACTACCTGCCCCTCAACAAGTCCCACAACAATAATTGCAACAAAAACCCCAACTGTATTGCAAAGCCCTATTCCACACCAAGGTGTGATGAATACCCAACATGATGTACACCCTGCCCCACCCCAAATGGGGCAATATCAAAACCAAGGGCCCATCCACCCTGTAAATCTGATGGATTGCAATATCCTCCTCACTAGAGAAGAAGAGATTCTTCTGCAAACACGCAGTCATCAATACAACACACCCTTGAATCTAATCCAACCACCTCATAAGTGGCTCCAGCTACAATCGGACAACCCTTGATGATTCCACACCCTAATACTGAACCTACCATTCGCATACCTCACATTTCATCACGACGAAATGTCAATAACCCTCAGGCTAGGGCAGCACACAATTATAGTATGGTCGATGACTTGGCACAATCTCCTACAACCATGTATGTATTGGAGGTCCTCCAAACCTGTCCAACTTAGCAGAAATCCTTACTTTCTACCTTGGTGGCAGTCGACCCAACAGATACTAGACTCTTCACATTTGATCTAGATAGCAGAGAACTACGCCTCCCTGCTCTGGTAGATTTCTATATACCAGTAAAGATTCAAAAAATCATGGTTCATTGGTGTATCATCAATGAGGGTGCATCCACATGCATCATGTCCAAAAATATATGGAAGAAAATTGGCTCCCCTGAGTTAGTACCATCTGCCATCACCTTGAGAGCCTATGATGGTAGACCATCCTCCCTTGAAGGGCTATTCCAAAATGTCCATGTTGAACTCGGGGAAAAACCATTCTTATCAACATTGAATTTATCGACGCCTCGCTCGATTACAACATGTTTTTTGGATGTCTCTACATGTACGTTATGAAGGAAATATCATCTTCTGTGTTTCAAACAATGATGTTCCCCTAGAATGTGAAAATTGTCACCATCAACCAAATTACACATTACGAGCCTAACCACTCCACCAACATTGATAACATCTTGCCTCTTGTCCACACTAGCTCAGATGATTATTCACTCATTCACATGGGCCCCATAATTTTCAAAGACCCATCCTTACTGGGGGCATACCATGGAGCACCACCTCTTATACACCCTTCAACACAAGTGTGTGTCATATATTCTAATGGAACCGACACCGGAGACACCATCCCTCCCACTGAGGCCTCTCCACACCTCGACATTCCACCAGTTGAAGAAATATTACCTCAAGAATTTCTTGAGAACCCAACTGCACCACTTATCCCTGATTCCCCCCCCCCCCCCCNACTGCACCACTTATCCCTGATTCCCCCCCCCCCTCCAGGGAAAAATCTAGGTTTGGGAGACAATCCCTCAGGCCATTACTCAAATTCCTTTCTTCTACCCCCCACCTGGGGTTCAGGCATTCTAGGTATCTGTGACACTTACCCTTCCCAACATGGTTTTTTCCATCCCTGTATGGTATCTAAACCCACCCGCAATGGTTCCTCAACCATCTCTCCCTCCTCAGCCAAAGGGAATCCCAATGCATATTCCAGTATAGGCTCTAGCTGCACCACCCTCATCCCCAACTGCTAGCACCACTACCACTACTAGGGGCAGATGAAAGAAAAATGAGTCCACAAATCCACTTCCTCCCCGAGTTCATCCTCCTTACGCACTATGTGAAATAAAGGGACACCCCACTAATCGATGTCCTACTCTTCCCGAGTTACACAATCTGATCCAACTTCCTCGAGCACCCACAATGCTCACCACTTCACCAAGCACATCTAGTACTACTACAACGTCCTCCACTATAGGTAGTAAAGGACTACGAACCAAATTCGCTTGTGCCATTCGTTCAGAATATGGCCACTACACTCATAATTTCCCAACTCTACCTCAGTTTATCCAGAGGCTAGCTACAGTATTCCAAACCTTTTAGCAAGATTCCTCTCTACCACACCTTTCTGGTGCTCACATCACTGACATTTGCTATGTCTCTTCCTCACTCCCTGAATGGATGAGATTCCCTTGCATTCTCTATGACTCACTTTCTCACTTCACATACCGATGCCCTTTGATTTTTTCATATTGAGGTCATCATTCAACCCCTATTCAACCACATTTGATCACCTCACCACTGGTCCTGCACTCTCTAGATATTGTTAATATTACCTCCCCTAAACCTGAGTCACCTCCCATCCCTCCATGGTTCACAGATCGATTGTCTGAGGATATCCCCCTGAATCCTCCCAATTCTATGGTTCATTTCCCACAGGAAATTTTCCCCCCTACCACAGTTTATCACCCACAGTGTCTAGACATTTGGTTTATGTCAAGCGAGTCATCGCACCCTATATGCAATATCTCCTCTAATTATTCACCACTTCAGGAAAATCACACTTTGACAATTGCCCATGTCACCTACTTGGATCCCCTGTATTCTCACATTTTCCACCACGACGAAGATATCCTGGAGGAACTCACTACCCCTGATTTCCCATGGAATGCACTCCATCATCGAGAACGTTTTCTCTCACATGAATCCTTTGACCCTCCTAGCCAAGCCACCATATGTGCAATCGAAACCAAGGATTTTATTCCTTCAGGGCATATAGACTGGTTCAACAACCCTATCCCTGCCCCAGATGATTTTGAAGAAGGAAACATGGCCAATATATCCCCCACCATCAAAATCGACATTTCCATCAAACCGAGAACTGTAGAATAAATCACCATTGATGCCACATGCTCCCCTGAAGAACTCACAGCTTACAAATCTCTCTTTCAGGAATATTGAGATATTTTTGCCTGGTCATATAGGGAGATTCCCGACCTTAATCCTTCTATAGTCGAACATCGCATCGAGACATGGCCAGATACCGTCCCATTTCATCAAAAGAAGCACCTCCTTCACCTATCCAAAACAGAATCTATCAAAGTCAAAATTGACAAGTTACGCGTTGTTGGGTTCATTTACCCCATGGCATATACCTCATGGGTTTCTAACCCCATCCCCGTTAACAAAATCATGGCACTATTCACGTCTGCACCGAATTTCGCAATCTCAACCATGCTTGTCCCAAGGACAACTTTCCAACCCCTTTCATCAACCAAATTATCGATGACTATGTCGGCCATGAGGTTTTGTACTTCATGGATGGGTTCTCCAACAATAATCGAATCCAAATCCATCCAATAGATCATTATAAAACCGCTTTTACTACCCCGTGGGGTACTTTTTCTTATCGTTTAATGCCTTTTGGACTCAAGAGCGCAGGTGCTACGTTTCAACGGGCCATTAATTATGTTTTCCACAATATTTCTCACATCAACCTCTCTTATTTGGACAACCTCACTCCTCGATCCAAGAAATAAATTCAACATTTAGATGACTTACGCGTCGTTTTTCAACGATGTTACCAATACAATATCCACTTGAACCCCCTCAAGTGCGTATTTTGTGTCACCACTAGACGCCTTCTTGGGTTCATTCTATTCCAACATGACATCACAGTGGACCACCTGAAGGTCCAAACTATCACATAAATTCCACCACCTAGGAATTTACGCTAACTGCAGAGCCTACAAGTCAAAGCTAACTTTTTATGTCGCTTTGTCCTAGATTACACCACTTGTGTGCATGGTTTCCTTCACTTACTACATCATGATATCCCATTTCAATGAGATGAACATGCTCAAACCTCTTTTGATGATTCAAAAGAGACCCTATCCAATGCCCCTTTGATTAAACCTCCATACTATGATCATGATTACATCCTCTAATTGTCAGCCTCAATCGTCTCAGTAGCAGGAGTCCTCGTCCAACTAGGGGATGATGGGAGGGAACATGTCATTTACTACATCAGTAAAAATATTTTAGGACCACCATTGAAATACAATCATGATGAGAAACCCACCCTCGTAGTTGTCCTCATAGTCCCAAAGTTGCGACACTATATCATGCTTTGAACTACCAAAGTTGTAGCAGATTCCAACACCATGCAGTACTTGCTTAGTCGACGACAAATTAATGGAAAATTTACCCGATGGATCGTCATCCTGTAGGAATACGACCTCAAGTTCTCAACTCCTAAAAGAAATAAATCATTCATGCTCACCGAACTCATTACTACTTTTCCCTCAGATGCTAAATATTCAACGATCAATATGGATTTTATTGACGAACGCCTCTTATTCATCCCCTCTGATGACCCATGGTATGGCGACCTTCTCGTCTACCTTCAGAAACAAAAGTTTGGGACTCATCTCTCCCGAGATGATCGTCAATATATTCTCCATCAAGCCTCTCACTACCTCCTCATTGGAGACATCTTATACCGATGCGGGGTCGACAACATTCTTCGTCGATGTCTGACTATCGACAAAGTTAACAGATTCTTGAACGATTTCTATAGCGGTGCTTGCGGTGGCCACCTATCGGGTATGTCTTCCGCCCAAAAAATCATTCGAGAAGGGTACTTCTGGCCCATGTTGTTTCATGATTGCGTCCACACTATCAAGCAATGCGACAAATTCCATCTCTATGCAAACAAAACACGAGCGCCACCTGCTCTTATACATCTAGTCATCACCATCGGTTTCTTCTATAAATGGGACATATACTTTATGACTTTAAATCCTCTATCTAGTAATGGACACAAGTACATCATCGTGGTAGTGGATTACTTTACCAAATGGGTCAAAGCCATGCCCACTTTCAACAATACCGCTGACAC
This sequence comes from Picea engelmannii, assembly GCA_009831015.1. Classification (NCBI taxonomy): domain Eukaryota; kingdom Viridiplantae; phylum Streptophyta; class Pinopsida; order Pinales; family Pinaceae; genus Picea; species Picea engelmannii. The sequence continues at coordinate 59,297 of ML812661.1, forward strand.
AACAAATTGTTTTTTCTTCAACCATGTCATTACCCGATTCAGAGTTCCACTACAGTTAGTATACGATCACAATAAACACTTTGAGAACGAGATATTCACATAACTCTCCACAAAATTAGGTTTCTCCCATGAGTTTTCCTCCCCATAATACCCTCAGTCCAACATAGAGTTTGAAGATGTCAAAAAAGTCCTCAAAATCATGCTACAACGTACCTTCAACAAACATAATACCTACTAGCATCATATGTTGTTTTCAACATTATGGGCTTATTGCATGGCAGTCAAAACTACCACCGGTTTTACACCATTTCACCTCGTCCATGGGATCTAATCCACCCTCCCTATCGAGTGTGAAATTCCCACGTTACACACTTCCATCAATCTATTACCTGACATTACTCCAATGGAGCAGTGCTTGATGACCTTAGAGTCACTGGATGAATATCATCGATCTTCATTATAGAACAATGAGGCAACTAAAAAATTGTCCAAATCTTCCTTCGTTCATTCAATGAAGGAGATCTCATCCTAGCCTATGATACCGGCCATGATACTCTTAGCCATGGGAAATTTGAATCATTATGGCATGGACCCTACATTGTCAAGCACTACCTCACTAAATACGCATACATCCTAGCCTCTCCAGAAGGCTATCCTCTCAAAGAACCCGTCAACGGGTTGTACTTAAAGAAGTTTTACGCCCAAGCGTAGCCATTCTTCCTTATGTTTTTTCTTTGTACACATTTGTAGAGTTTTTAGTCTTGTTTTTCTCCACCACTCCTCATGTCTAATCTACCATCCGTGTTATTGACAAATGCATCCTACATCAGCCTACCACATCGGTTATGCTAACGATGCTAGTCGTTGAACATAGAATCTCACTTCGTCCTTTTGGGCCCTCTATACCCCCTCACATGAACTGCTCCACTCCATCGACATATGTTTGGGCTCAACCACCAACAACCAAGTAGAATGTGTTGTCGTCATTGGTCTCCTCACCGAGGCCAGTCACCGCCACATTCGTAACCTTAGCATTTTATTAGATTCCCATCTTGTTGTCCTGCAACTCAACAATGTATATCGTGTCCGCGATCCTTGCCTCTTTCACAAATACCTACAATTTAGACTCTTATCTTGCAACTTTGATTCAATCACATTTACACATATTCCAAGAAAATTTAATCAAATAACAGATAATATGGCTAGCCTAGTGTTATATTGGCATTTATCACATCAAAACATCATCACATATACATCAAACATCAAACATCTATCACAGCATACAGATTAGACATCATAAATCATAAAAAACATAAACACATCAAGACATAAAAAGAGCCAATGATATTTGTCTATATATACATACATACATACATACATACATACATACATACATACATACATACATACATACATATATATATATATATATATATATATATATATATATATATATCCTCCAAAATTTCATAAATGTTTACACTATACAATATACCTCGCTCGTAGGCTAGTGAGTCCCCTCACCCCTATAGGTAAAAAATGGCTACCCCCTACCCTATACAAAATGGGTATCAACTATCCTATACAAAATGGGCTCACAAGCCTATACAAATACAAAAACTGACACTCATGGTGCCCCCAGATCTCTCCCCCCCATTTCCTCTATCAGCTGGAGGCGCCCCACCTGCTGGGGGTCCTCCAGGTCTAGGGGGAAGCCGATCTGTCATCGCTGCCCCCGCTATAACTTCTTGATGAATCAAATTCCACCACTCCATCGACACACCCACACCCTGCTCTAGGACCCTCTCATCCTGGATGTGGGCCCACATACCCCCCATCACACCCTGTAGAACCTCCTTGAATCATCAACAAAGGTCCTCCATCCCCCTCCGGACTCTGCCTGTGGCTCACGCGTTGGTCCAGCACCAACATCATCTAGTCGGCATCTCTAGCCTACCCTCGGCTCATGTGCTGGTCCAACACCAACATCATCTTGCATGCGCCTCTGTCCTACCCATGGCGGTCACGCTGGTCCCTATCGAGCCAGCTCCTCGACCATATTGGCCTCACGAGCTCGGGGCCCCACATATGCATACTTAAACACCAAAGGTAGATTCATCATCCATATATACATAATCATATGCTATGCTATCAAAATCACCAAACATAAATACACAAACATATCGCTCTAATCCCAAACCTTCCCAGGAGGAAGCATCATGTCAGAATCATGTCAGTATTCCATACCACCGTATTGATACCGTAGTATCATCTGTGGCATATGACACCATACGCATGCCACATTGGCCATGAAGTAATGTCCACCCTCTCCTCCCCCATTTTGCTCTAGCACATGGGCCCACTGCATCAGACGTGACTCACTCAGCCCTGAGGGCGCCAACAAAATCGCCGGGCGCAAAAGAGGCACCCTCTCCAAAAACCAGGCCACCAGGATCAACCCAAATACAAATTCACCAATGTCGGTCATCTGACACCGATGAATCTTTCCCATCATCCTAGAGTGCAACATCATCCCCCAGAAAAAATGGTCCCCATCCAGGATCCTCTCCATAATCCTCAGCTGACCTCCTATGATCTATTGAATCACCAAGGATATGTAGATCCTCACTACCATGGTGTTGATTCAATGAGTCAAGACCTCATCAATTGCCTCAATACGAATGACTGCACCCAACATCGGATTCAGTCCCAAACAGTGGAAACGTGCCAACTCGACCAATCTCTCATCCCCCGGTAGCTGGGGGTCAACAGGGAGGTCCATCCCCCTGAATGGGACCCCCGTCAAAAAGTACACATCCTCCACAGCTGAGAGTGTCAGTTGTTGTTCCCTAACAATGAAACACTGCATATCAGTGCTCCACATAGATATAATATATCATATTAGGAACTCCTACAATTGTATCAAGGGACAATCAAAGAACTTGAGAAACCCGTAGGCTTCCAAATGTCTTTGAACGCCTGGCTGCTCTCTCACTGCCTCTCAGAGATGCTCCCATTCATGCTCCCTCCAATGGATTGGAATAGTTATCTCCCATCACAATTTTATCACCTGCATCCACACAAAAACACTTGGTCAGCCCTCATCATCCATCAAAAACATAAAAAATTCAAAATTTCAAACACCCTTAGCCTTGCCTCCAGTGCGTCGATTTCACCCACATAGGTGTGCACATGTGTGAACCTGTTCTTTTCATAGCTACGCACTAATGCACAAATTTTTGAGAAACAATTGCGCATCAATGTGCAACTGTCACCCTGATAGGTGCGCACACATGCACACCTACCTCTACACAGCTGCGCACTGATGCACAACTGTCTGAGAAACAATTACGCGTAGCTCTCATTTTAACATGTGTGCATCTCATGCACACTCGTATTTCCCTCCCCCGCTCCTCCATGTGTGTTTGTGTCAAGCACAACCACACATTATGCGCGAGAAATGGAATTACACCCGCGCATCTGAGCGTGGGTATTCTTCCTTCTCCTGTGAATTAGTGGTCCGACCCCTAAAAATACCCTTGTACGACCATCCGTACAACCCTTAACTCAAATCTATTAAATTCACACTATGAAGGAGGATGGGACCAGTAACCTAACTCTCTCAACTCCTGGATTGGTCGACTCGAGCTCCCATAATCTCAAAATATCCTCCAAATTCTCTCGTCAAATCACTATAGTGACGAGTACAAATTAGGTGGCATTGTGAGCCCACCAACCATATATAGTCCCTTTTTCCAAAATTCCACACTCAGTTATAGGAGCCCAAAACCTCTGTTTACCGATCGATTCTCAGCCTCATGATCATGGTCCTACCATATACACAGACACATTCTCTGGGTCATCATCTAAACTTGGCCCCGGGGGAGCATTTTTCTCACGTCACATCCAGGTACGCATGCTCATGTTCAAAATTATCATATCGTTGTTATATGTTCTTTATCATCATATATTGTTCACATCAAGTATTTGGTTTTATGTGTGCAGGTACTTGGTCATCACAAATGATGCAACCCCTTCAGGTATATGTTCGACACTGGCATGCAATTATTCCCTCCAAAAATCAATTGGATCTCCTAGTCACACCCTTCGACGTTCACCTTTAGGTTCCTTACATTTGGCTCTACAGTACCATCACCTCCGCTGCATTTTGGTACTGTCACCAGGTAGCACTCTCCCCCACATGAGTTTTCCCATCAATAGTTCCACTTGGAAACTCGACACTCATGCTGATTTCACCCCCCTAGGGATGGGAGTCCTGGTAGTCTTATGTACTTTTGAGAATAAGCCACATACTTCTTCTCATCATATTGCTAGCTTTCCCAATGGGATCCTAGGTTATCTCATCTCGGTTCTATTGACTGCACCTCCACAGTATCATTAGCCCTCCATCTCATCCACCATCAGTTTGCCCATCCACAAATTTCCCTCCATTCAGTTACCTCATAATGAAACCCACTAATGGGCCCCCACCCTCCACTAATTCTCTTCGCAAACTTGTGCCTCCACATGCCAAGCCATCTCGCACCGGGGAACCTATTTCTGTGTTTGTACACTCATCCCAAATTATTCTTTATTTATTTGGTAATTGTAAAAATCCTTTGTTTCCGGCACTTACTTTTCTTTTTGTCATCAACATTCATGACGTTCTTTTCCCGACAATGCAACCCATGTCATCCTTGGTTGGGGAATCCACTCTCCTGTTTTCATTCTAAAAATATTCACGAACCCTGGGTATCCAAAAATCCATGTACCCCTAATATTTGAGTTTGTCCACCTTGTCAAGCCTCTGGCACAATTTAGCCCCATGTCTAGTCGTCCCCCTAACATTATATATAGTTTTACGGTTGTTGCCAATCATCCTTCAACATACCCCAACCAAGGGAACTCTCAAGTCTCACCACACCTTAACTTCATACATGTTACCTATCAGTACCTAATCTCATCTCAATGGATTTTATGAAACCCTTTTCTTCTCGAAGTCGCGTCTCCCTTTCTATCAACATCAACATAATTTCCAGAAGAGCGACAATATCTTGACTCTCATTACCTTTACAATGAGGAGTCTCGGATGACACAAAGAAAATCATCATTTCTCTTTGATTCCGTTGACCCCCATAACATTCAAATTTAGAAAAATATCATGTTACGGTGGGTCTTACTATGAAACTATTGTAGTTTTTTTATACCAGCCGAAAACCTATGAATTTGTTAGGCCATCAATTCTTATGAGTCATTGACACTTATTACATGCGTCCTTGCCTCATTTCAGAGTATGTTCACCATTCAAAATCTTCATATGCCATTATCAATCGCCTCGAAGGGCGCTGTAGTTATCTACATCAACATACATCTTCAGTTAATGTCTTACATTTTGGGTTACATGACACGAGCATGAGGCATGCCTGCCTCGTTTGTATATAGATTTTTTTTTCTCCTTAGAGAATGGTTTGGGTCCCATGGTTTCCCCTCTCCCTTTGAAGGATCTCTCTTGTAGTTCCTCTCAACACTCTTCATTACAATGACACTCTCATTAGAATAAACATTGATGCATTTCGGTTATACGTATGCTCCTAACCTCACACATCAGGGGGAATTTGTTATCGCTGAAATTTTGTTCACAACATTGCACGCAAATAGTTACCGAAATACAACAATGTCAACAACAATTAGTTCACCTGCAACACTAAAATGCATTAGAAAAGGAAAAAACTATACAATTGGGAAAAAATTGACATGCACAAACTCACTAAAGGAAGCGTGCGCACAGTGCGCAGGCCAACAAATCCCTCATAGAACACAATGCGCCAAATGCACGACTGTATACGAGAAAATCTATGCACTCCTATGAACGACACATTTATGGTTATTTTTGGCACCCCAACCACTTATGGACCAACTCCCAACCTGATTTGACCTCCATATCTGAGCAAAATCCGAATGGGGGTTGGTCAAGGACCAAACGGTGCCTTAAAAGGCCCCTTGTTCACACCAAGAACCAATTATATTTTGCCTTGAAGAAATGTTATAAATGAAAGCCATGGGTGCACTAAGAAGCCAAAATATTCATAGTATTATTATGTTTCCTCAATTCTCCCTTGAGAATCATATTTTCTCCTTGGAGCATTCAAACATCATTGCAATAGGCCATTCCACTCACCTCTTGAGGGAATAGGCATTGATTTTCTTCATCATTTTCAATTTTTCTTTCATTTTAAGAAGAGATCTCCATTAGGGAACTCAAGAGTCCTCCCAAGGAGGAAGAGGGGACCCATAAGTCCTCGTTTTTCTCTACGATGTTTTTTCAACTAATATAGTTATCCATTGGTGGCATTATCTTGGTCATTGGTTGATTGTTTATGGTTCTAAAGTTTCTTATGCATTCTAGTTTTTGTTTTCTTAGTTGTTTTAGTTTGTTTATTTAATTATCACATGTGTTTGGCTTGTTTACTCCATTCACAAACTTTTGTCTTGTATAGTAGGCCCAACTAGGCATGCCAGTGCCATTTGTTTTTCTCACCCAAGTGACAAAACAAACACAACAAGGGGTTCCATTATTTAACATTTTCTTTGTTCCATAGTTGAGCATAGCACCTAGGAGTGGTATTTTGAGAGCATAGCACAGGAGGAGAGATTATATAACATCTATACATGCCACAATGTCAAAGGAAACTCTAGAGAGAGTGCATTTTTCTTTGTACTTGCACTTGAAGAAAAGAGAGTAGAGCGACCTCACCTTATAGCTAGTTTTTCTCCCATATTGGGTTTCCCAGGGTATCTCTTGTATTTATTTGTGGACGGTGTATGAGTATTTATTTTTGTTCTCTATTTTTTGCATTTGAGCTATTTCATACATTTTAAACAAAACAACTAGTAATAAAAGAATCTGAAGTGTAAAGGAAATTGACCCTCATTGTAAATATTTCAATTTTTTGTTAGATCTGTTGTGATGAAATATCTAGTGGAATACCCATGACAGTTTACAGATCATAGTTCCATCCTTTTTCTTCACAAAAATCATTAGGGCACCCCAAGGTGAAACACTTAGGCATATGTACCCCTCTCTAATAACTCTTCTAGCCACATATGCAACTCTTTCAACTATGGTGAGCTCATTATATAAGGATTTTTAGACATTGGGGCAGCTCCAAGCATCAAATCAATAGAGAAGTCAATGTCTCTCTTCAGTGGAAATCCTAGAAATTCTCCAAAAATGTCTTCAAACTCCTTCAAGATTAGATAATATTCAAGGTTTGGCTCCTTGTCCTTGTCCAACTCTTCCAAATGTCATTTATATATCTGACGCCCTTTTCTAAAACTTATTTTCAGCTGAAATGATGGAATTTATCTAATATATATAGGCCTTGGAGTACCTTGAACCATGCTCAAATTCCATTCCTCATCAAGGCATGTGAGAGCCTTGTTGTAGAAATCTAGGATAACATGATGCTTGTCCAACCAATCCATACCAATTAATAAGTCATATGAACCAAGCAATATCTTGTTGAAATATACCTTAATGTTGACCCCATTCACATTCGTTGCATGTTGGCCCTTGACCAATTTTTGGGAGATTCTTGGTCATAGTGACCTATTTTGGGACTTCGACAACCTGTTGAAGGAGGAGTGCAAGATCAAGCATATATCAAGGGATCTCGGCCCACTTTTGGGTGGTTTTTGGTTTTTGGGATTATGTGACGGGATTGGGATGTCGGCCCATGGGTTTACCCATGCTTAGGCCTATTTTGTATGTACAAATAGAAGGCTAGGAAATTTAAGAAGTAGTTGAATAGGAATCTATGTGATGTATGCTAAGTGCAAGTAGGTTTTTGTAAGTACTTTGTACATGACTGTGAGAGACTTGCAGAGCTAAGTGCAAGTGGTTGTAACAGATGGTGGAAGGCTTTGTGTTGTAACACAAGGAATAAGGATCTAGCGAGTTGTACATATCTTATGTCCTATGCGGAGTAGGGTTTTGATGGCTTTGTGCTTGTAACCAATTGACTGAAGATAATAAAGAAGAATATTGGTGGACATAGCCCTAGGGTGGGGTTGAATGACGTAAACATTGTGTTGTCTTGCTTTGTGCTTGTCTGGATGTGTTTATATCTTCTTTTGCTAAGTGCTTTGAGATGATTAGATAGATCTTCTTATTCTTAGTGCTAATGATGTATAATAATGTTATATCTTATCTATATGAATGTGTCGAGTGTTTGATATGATAGATATGACCTATCTATTGATGCTAAGTACTTAAGTACGTTATATCTGTGTGAATGTTGTGAATCCTTGTTTTATCAGCGAAGCGATTATCAATTGTATATTGAGGAACTAATGGTGCTAAGTGATTTATTAAGTATTATAATCACAGATCTATGTCCCAGCGAAGGTTACAGACACCTGAGTCTTGAAACCACCCCTGCCTCTACCTCGGGTGAGACTTCATCTGCTTTGCAAGTGTTTCTGAAAGGGCTGGTAGTTAGGGATTTGTTGGTGCGTTGTTTTAGTGTTGAACCATGGGTATGCCCCTGTGCCAACAAATGGTTCCATTGTCAGGCCCTGAAACTGTGATTGCTGGGAACTGAGAAAGAAGAAACTTTGTGCAAAGATCCATCCTGAAACTGTGAAAGCTCTGTGAGTATATATGTTTCCCTAGTGCGCAACATTCTACTTGACCTAAGAAGCTCTGTGCTAAGGAAAATAAGTCTAATCTGGAGAAAATAGGTAAGATCTGAAAGATTTGTGCCCTAAGAAAGGTAAAAGTGGGAATTCTTGATTAAAAAGAGGTAATATCTGCAAGCTTTGTGCTCTGATAAAGGTAAGAATAGTTAAATGTTTTAGATCTGGAACCTTTATGCTCTGCAGAAGTAAGATAAGTGGAAATTTTTGTTTCTAGAGTATGGATATAGGTATGTTTAATAGAGTCTATCCTAGCTTGAAAACTAGGGTATTAATAGATGAAAAAATATTTGATATGACTAGATCTGATAAGAATAGTGAAAGATATGTTATACCTATTCATAGAAAGAATGTTTCAACTAACAAATGGATGCAAGATCCTAGAAAGAATTTATTGCAGGTTAGCTCCTATGATCCTAGTGCACAGTACAGGAGAAGTTGGGGATCATTTAAAAGAAAGAGAGGATTAACCCTCTGTTACAGCTGCAGAAAACTGGGACATCTTTCTAAGGCATGCCCTGGAAGAAGAACTAGTTGTATTTGTTGCAAAGCTATGAACCATGAAGTGTTGGATTGCCCTAGAATGATTGCTAAGCTTGAAAGTATGAACATAAGACAAGAAAACCCTAAGGCATATCCAGAAACTAAGGCTATAGCAGAACCCCAGAAACAATCATAGAAGGTATTGCTATAGATGAAAGAAACCTTGAATGACCACCGACATGTTAGATTATTAGAGATCTTTAAAGACAAGGAATTCCTTGAAGCAAGAATAGGAGACTTCGATATTGACTGTGTTCTAGATGAGGAAACACAGGTGAATATCATGACAAAAAGAAATTGGGAAGCTAAAGGAAGTCCTGCTATGATTCCTTCATTAGGAGGAATAGGGTTATTCAAAGGAAAACTGGTAAACCTATGTGGAAAGATCACTCAAATATCTATGAATGTCAATGGAACTTCGACAGAAGAATATTTTGAGAATATTCAATTTATTGAGGACCACACCCCGTTTACCATGTTACTAGGGAAACCTTGGATTGAAAGAGATCAAGCCAGATGAAAAGAAGAAGAAGAAGTTTTGGATCATAAGAGACAAGAGTTAAAATATTTCATGACTAGAAGGATCTCATACTTGATTGAAGAACATGAGAATAAGTCGAAGCTACTTAACACTAGAGACCCAGATGTAAAATCTACAAGAACATTAGAAGACTTACAGAAGACTGAGGTACCTATCTTGGATAAAGAAGAGGTGTTAATCTCTAATCCTAGGAAAGAATCTCAACAACGCGCAGTGACTATGTCCAAAGACGATAAGAATCATAATGGAAAAAGGACTACCAAGACGAAGATCACTAGGAGGAAGGCTATAAAGCTAAGTAAGAAGAGAGATAACTTTGAAAATTTACAGAAGGTTCTAGAGGGAACTTCGCAGATAGAAAATTTGCAGAATGGGAGCTTCGATGGGATATCAGAACAGTGAGACATGGCACTTCGCCATGGCGAGGCAATATAGTCGTTGGGACTGATATATCCATTCGACTACCACTCTGAATGGGTCGGAAATAATTTATAGCTCGACACTAGACCATTGGACCAAGCCATAACGAACAGAACAAGAGTTAATGAGGCTTCATACCCGTTACAAGCGAACCATTTTTGAGTTGCTTATTTATCCCATCGCGCCATGCACAGAGAACACTTTTGCTAACCAATAATTTGAGCCCGCAAACCAAGTGAATTGTATACAGTGATCATTTCCCTCTTGTTGTTTATTCCAGTGCAGTATCTGAGTTAATTGTGAACCCGATATTATTAATCTCGAGTGCGTATGTCCGACGAGCTCACCGCAGTTGAAGAATCAGTAACAAAAGTACTCCTCGACTTGATGACTGAAAGAGTCATGTCGGAGAGAGGATTTTCTACCAATCTACAAGCATCATCGACGAGAGGACTGTTGGCCTCTGCGTCCACTACTCGAGCCGGACCATCATGGCCCATGGATGAGAATAAAACCAAGCATAGAGATGATATCATGAATGCTAAGTTGATTCTGATCATTTTACCCACCTATATACCACCTCTGAGAGGCACAATAAATTGAGACAATGTGCCCAGAGACTTTGAGTATGAATTGGTCACTGTGTACCTCCCAAAGGGGATACGTGTAGTTTGTGAAAATCAAGAAAAGATAACAGAATTGAATTTTAGCGATTTCAACCTCGGCGACAGGAAGCTCTACAACATGCTCGCCCCAAATAAGTACCTGACCAGGACAAAAGGAAATAATTCAAAGATAATTCATCAATCATGGGCCCATAACCTCGTGCAGTCCACACTGTTCAATGTCATGAATATTCCTCACTTCGGAAGACACCAAGAAGTGAATGAATGTGTCAAGTTGCTACTGTCCTGTTACCATGGAGAATACTTGTGGTTAAATTGTCGTATCACAGTGGATCCGACATTGGTCAATCGGATCACAGGGCTGAGTATGCAAGGCCCTGACCCACAATATTTCTATCCCGAAAAAAAAATGGATCGTGCTCTAGCACAAAGGATCAAGGACACCTATGAAGATGTTAAAAAGGGAATGTGAGGCTACAAGGTAGCTTCTATCCAAAGTGGCACAGTGCACCTAGCCTGTCAATTGATTGCAAGAAAGTTAGTCCACAAGAACTGACCCACCCAAGTGACTGGTTTTGTAGTTGACCTCACAGGGAAGTGCGTGGAGGGCCTACAAATGAATTGGGTGAAGTACCTCATGAACCAGTTGGAACTGGACTATAGGGAAGCACAAGATCAAGGATATGCGTTCCACTTCAGTTGGCTTCTAATCCTGATTGCTTTCATCGCATGGGAGATGTCAGAAGGTACGACCTTCCTGAACATCGAGCCCTTTGAAACTCTGGCCACGAAGTTCAGTACACTGTGGTATTCCAGTGACATGAATAAGAAATGGAAGTCAAATTCTGTATTCCACACATATTATAATCAAATTAAGTTATCTATCCAGTCCAAGCCTCGCATCACGCCAAATACTCTCCATAGGTTTCGACCTTTAATGAAATTCAGTGTGGATAGCCATTTCATTTATATTATAGCGCACGCTAACGAACAAAAGAAACAAATTCAGTCTTACTACAAGCTGGTAGAGGAGGACTTAGAATAAATCACCAAGGACTGGTCAGCAAACCTCCTCATTCTAGCAGGCCCTGTAGAGATATCTGATTTAGACAGTCCATAAACTGTGCCAGATACACCCGAACCTAGCAAGATAAACAATATCGAAGAGATCCATGATTTAGATAGTGCATCTATGAAGACCGCTTCCATCTCAGCAAAGCAAGGAGGATATGACAGAGAGATAGATGGTTCGTAATTTGAATAGAACAAAGGCGAGGTTACATCGCCTAGAGATGAGGAGGATCCCTCGAAGAAAAGGAAGGTTTCCCTACCAAAACCCTCCTCTCGGAAGAAAGTAAAAGCATCCATGACCAAAATGCAGACCATCCTCACCTCCGATGAATTTGATTTCATCATAGAATCCCTGAATGATGCTTCATTGGAGATAGCTAAGCAGGAGGAGGTGTTCCATCGAATTAAGGACGAGCTCCAAGGAGTGCAACAGGCACTACAATCCAGTCGCACAATATCCACTACACCTCAATCAATAGGAAAATCAGAACTGGGAGATGATATAGCTCAACTCCAACACATCGCTGATACAATCAAAGATCACCTCCAATGAGCTCAGGAAGAAACATCGCAAGCTACCGAGGCTTTGGCACAAGTACAAGGAGACCTTGTAGAACAACTCAATACTGCAGAATGGGAAAACTTGGTCTGCAAAAGAAGTGGGACGAAGAAAAATCACAACTACAACAAAGAAAGGAACAGTTGCTCGTAAAGAAACTCAAAGTAAAGGAAATGGTTCACAGAGCACTTCACTCTGTGACAGTCGTAGAAGTGAAGACCGAAGAGCGAGTTCCAAAACATGTGGCACAACTTGAAGAAGTAATCCAACAGCTCCAACAACGCATAACATACTTGGAGCTCTGCACTGTGCCCAAGACCCCTCAAGACGTAAGAGACCAAAGGGAAGAAACTACCTACAGTGCAGTTGACAGACTAAAAGATCTTGCCTTGGAGTGCAAACAGCTAAGTAACCACAACACCCAAACATATGACAACCTCACCGAGAATCCAGAGTTACAGGCATTAGAGTGGCATCTCAAGGAAGCAAAGCAACACACAGACACACTACAGGTGCAGCTGAAAGCCTTGCCGACCATGGAAAGAATGAAGCGATATCAGAAGCAACACAATCGCCCAACAACAGATCCATACGATTCAAAGTAGAGTGATGGAAGTTACTCGATGACTTCAATCAGTGCAAGATAAGGCATGCCAATTATTCACAGAGGTTGAAAATCGAGGAGCAGAGCTAGAACAGGTTGTCACCATAGTAGAATAGCACCTAGAAGGGCCTGTGAATGACACAGTGATCCAATAGTTCACCAAGCAAGAGGTCATCGCACAACAATAGGTCGAAGCAGCTCAATCTAAGCTCGAGGCCTTCGAAGCATAACTGGTCAGATTAGAGTGACTCGGGACAAGTCACAGGTGAGTGTTGGGGGCCTGTTGTCCCTTGACCAAGTTTTGGGAGATTCTTGGTCATAGTGACCTATTTTGGGACTTCGATGGCCTGTCTAAGGAGGAGCACAAGACGACGTGGAGATCAAGGGATCTCAGCCCACTTTTGGGTCCTTTTTGGGTTTTTGGGATTATGTAACGGGATTGGGATGTCGACCCATGGGTTTACCCATGCTTAGGCCTATTTTGTATGTATAAATAGAAGGCTAGGAAATGTAAGAAGTAGTTGAATAGGCATCTATGTGATGTATGCTAAGTGAAAGTAGGGTTTTTTAAGTACTTGGTGTTACACGTCAAAATTACTCAACTTGATAAGTGTCGCATGTTCCTCTCAACTATCATAAGTGTCGCATCTTCCTTACAACTTTTGCAAGTGTCGCAAGTTGGTCACAAGTGTCGCAAACGTTGTTCAAGCATACTGCCATAATGAAAACACTAAGGAGGCACTTAAGACATCTCATACACTTGATTTGGAGAAGGGAAATTGATTAACTGAAGTCAAGGAACTCTTATCACCTGAGAAGAGCTCTTAAACAAGGGTTTTGAGGGTGAGCGCTCCCCTACATCAGCCTTAGGAGCGTTGGCGCTCCCCTATAAGGCCTCAGGGAGCGTTATAATGCTTGTTTTCCCCTCTGAAGGAGTGCTATCCACCTTTGGAGTGCTGGCACTCCCCTCAAGCTTCCTAGGGAGCGCTACAACGCTCTGATGCCCATTTTGAGGGAGCACTTCCTAATCTGAGGTAGTAGTTGGCCCGTTGAGGAGAATAAGGGGAGGATCTTTCAAGTTTAGAAGGCAGTTGCATTCAAACTCTTGGTTCCATCAGGAGATCCCTGATCTAAGGAGGGAGTTCCTCAACTTGTTCTAAAGATAACTCAAGAGGTTAAGCTCCTCTTAACCTATATAAGAAATCTCTATGATGGTGAAAAGGGGAAAGAATTGCTAGCATGAAACCTATGATCTCATAGGAAACACACAGTCAGCCAAAGAAGAGTGATCAGTGAAGTTGTTGTCATCCAGGTTGTGGATCTTTCAAGCAAGGGTTAGATGAAGGGGACTTGACGAAGTTGTCGCATTCGCATCTACGATTGTAAGTATTGTTGTCGTTATTTTCATTAATATGACACGCTTGGCCTGTTTCTTTCTAGTTTGTGTCTGATGTTACATGAACTTATCATTGATAGATAGATTTTTTTTCAAGCTAATATCAATAGAGTAGGAAGTAGTTGTATCTTGTTTGTCTACAGGGCTCGTCGAGGAGAAAAGGATTGGACCTCAACTCGGAGCGTGCAGGGACAAACGTCGATAAAGAGGTACTTCTATTCTCCTTCCTTCTCATGTGTTAGTTTGTATAGATTTGAAAGGAAGTCAGTGTCCACATTAAGCATTTTCTGTCTTAGAGTTAGGGTCAATCTCTTTGAGGCAATCTACCTATCCGCAGGGAGATTTTCCTACAACACTTTGTGCATGATTGTGAGAGACTTGTAGAGCTAAGTGCAAGTGGTTCTAATAGATGGTGGAAGGCTTTGTGTTGTAATGCAAGGAAGAAGGATCTAGTGAGCTGTGCAAATCTCTTGTCCTATGCAGAGTAGGGTTTTGATGGCTTCATGTTTGTAACCGATTGACTGAAGATAATAAAGAAGAAGAGTTGGTGGACGTAGCCCTAGGGTGGGGGTGAACCACGTAAACACTGTTTTTTCTTGCTTTATGCTTGTCTGGATGTGTTTATATCTTATTTTGCTAAGTTATTTGAGATGATTAGATAGATCTGCTTATGCTTAGTTCTAAAGATGTATAAGAATGTTAGATATGATCTATATGAATGTGTTGAGTTTTTTATCGTCTATATCTGACCTATCTATTGATGCTAAGTGCTTTTATATCAAAGTGAATGTTTTGAAGCCTTGTTTTATCAACGAAGTGATTATTGATTGTCTATTGAGGCACTGACGGTGGTAAGTGATTTATTAAGTATTATAATCATAGATCTGTGTCCCAGCTAAGGTTGTAGACACCTGAGTCTTGCAACCACCCCTGCCTCTACCTCAGGTGAGATTTCATCTGCTTTGCAGGTGTTTCTGAAAGGGTCGGTATTTAGGGATTTGTTGGTGCATTGTTGTAGCGTTGAACCCTGGGTCTGCCCCTGTGCCAACATTGCATAATATTTGACAAGATCATTGATCCTCCTCTTGGTTCCAATGGCTAGATAAACCAACCAAGACTTTTTATGCTTACATCTCTTGAATTTCAACCCGCCAACCATATTAGGATATATATAGCTATGAATAGCTCCAAATTCAATCAAAATAGATATAGGTTAGTTATCAATCTTACCTTACACCTTAATCATGTGGGATTCATAGTTTGCTTGTTTATTTCCAAATAATGCATAAATCCCTAGCACACTCTTTTCCATTTCCTCCACTGTATCCACCTCCTGAATGTTGTGAATAATGTTCATCCTTTCACCCTTGTGAAGACAATATTTATGCAAGTGGTATCCTTCACATTTAATGGTTTGTTGTCTTGGTCTCTTCCCCAGGGAATCTATCATTCTAGGTTCAACTTGTGCTTGCTTCCATTTCTCATATGAATGTGAGTTATTCCTGAAAAAAGGAGGCTTGAATCCTTTCTTCCTCCAATCCACCTTTATTTTCCTTTTGTCATCCCAAGATTTTTGGAAAGATGGTCTTCCATTATTCTACTCATATAAATACTTTTATTTCCTTATCGGTTTCTCCAAGGTCTTGGGTTCATCTAACTAAATTTTATCCTTGTAGAATGATGGTGATTGTTGGCCCTCGACCAAGTTTTGAGAGAACCTTGGTCGTGTTTTATCATTTTTGGGACTTCGATAGGTTGGTCGAAGACAGAGCACCCAGGCGAAGTGGAGATCACGAGATCTCGCCCTTTTTGCGGGATTTTTGGGTTTTAGGGTTTATGTAACAGGAATGGGATGTCGACCCATGGGTTTACCCATGCTTAGGCCTCTTTTGTAGTGTATAAATAAGTATCTAGACGATGTAAGAAAGGGTCGATGGCTTAGTGATAATATTAGCTATGTGCAAGAAGATGTGTTAAGGCTTGCAGAGCTAAGTGCAAGCGCTTTGTAAGTGCTTGGTGCAGACAGACTGTGTAAGGCTTTGTTCCTTGATACAACTTGGGGAAGGAGGATCTGGCGAGGTGCACGCAGATCTCTTGTCCTATGCGGAGTTGGCATTCTGGCTTGGTGCATGTAAGAAGATTGGAAGAGATTAATAAGAAGAGAGGAATATTGGTGGACGTAGCCCCACACTGGGTGAACCATGTATATCCTATGTCGATGTGTTTTGTACTATGATGTTAACATTGTTTATATATCTAATTGCTTAGTGTAATAATATTAGTGTAATATGTAGATCCATTGATGATTAGTTCTTTATACATTAATGAGTGATTAGATTTGCCCTAATGCTATGTGTTGAATGGTTAGAGGTGCTTGATCTTGGTTGTTATTGCACCGATTTGTAATAAGGGTTTAACCTACGATGTGAATAAGGGTTAAATACTAATGAATGTTAATTTATAAGTGATTTGTTAAAGTATTATGATCACAGATTTGTATCCCAACTAGGTTGTAGACACTTGAGTCCTGCAACCCCCCTTGCCTCTACCTCAGGTGAGACTACATCTACTTCGTAGGTGTTTCCGAAAGGGTCGATAGTTAGGGTTTTGTTGGTGCATTGTTGAAGCATTGAACCCTAGGTCTGCCCCTATGCCAACAAATGGTTATGTTGCCGAGACCTGAAACTGTGATTACTGGGAACTGAAGAAAATAGAAAGATTTGTGCGTAGATCTGATGTTGTAGTGTGCAATAATCTACTTGACTTGAGAAGCTCTGTGCTAAGAGAAGGAAGTCTGATCTGAAGAAAAGAGGTAAGATCTTAAAGCTTTTTTCTCTGAGAAAGGTAAGATAAGTGGAAATTTTTGCTTCGAAAGTATGAACTTAGGTATGTTTGATAGATTTTTTCCTAGTCTGAAAACTAGGGCAAGGCTAGAAGAAAGAGTTGATCTGAATAAATTTGATAGAATTAGTGAAATATATGTTATTCCTATGCATAGAAAGAAGTTTTGGACTAAAAAAATTGATGCAGGACCCTAGAAAGAAGTTTTGTAGGTTGCAGGTCCATCACTGTGATCCCAGTGCGTAGTACAAGAAAGGTTAGGGATCGTTTAAGAGAAAGAGAGGATTGACACATCGTTATAGTTGCATAAGACCAAGAAATATTGCTAAGGAATTCCCTGGTAGAGTTCCTATTTGTCTTTGTTGTAAAGTTGTTGGTCATGAGGTTTTGGATTGCCCTAGAATGATTGCTAAAGTTGAAAATATGAACCTGAGAAAGGAAAACCATGAAGAACATCAAGAAACCATGGATATGCTAGAGAACCAGAAAGAATCAGAGACTATGTTATTACAGTTGAAAGAAACACTGAATGATCACAGAGACATTAGTTTACCATAGATCTTAAAAGAGAAGGAGTGCATAGAAACAAGAATAAGAGACTTCGACATAGACTTTGTTTTGGATGAAGAAACACAGGTGAATATCATGCTAGAAAGAACTTGGGAAATTTTGGGAAAGTCGGCTATGATTCCTTCATTAGGAGGGATAGGCTTTCTTAAAGGAAAGATGATAACTCTATGTGGAAGAATTACTCATGTACCTATGATATCCCATGGAGCATCGACTGAAGAATAATTTGAGGTCATTAAGTTTGTTGAGAATAGCACTCCTTTTGCACTTCTGTTAGGAAATCCATGGATTGAGAAAGATTAGATCCGAAGGAAAGAAGAAGAGGAAGCCACAGAACAGAAAAAGCATGAATTAAGGGACTTCATAACCAGAAAAATAGTGAGACTAATACAAGAACAGGAGGACAAGTTGAAGCAGCAGAAGGTTGTCGAAGTTGACAGAACGTGAGAAGGCTTATAGAACCTGTCCATGTAGGAGAGAAGAGCACCTACCCCAAAAGAAGTAAGAGAAGAGATACTACACTTGAACCCTTTGAAATACCCTCAACAGTGTGAAGTCCCTTTACTAGGAGAAAATAAGAATAAGAATGGAAAGAGGAACCCAGAGATTCAAATCAAAGGAAAGAAGACCAAAAAGCTCAGTAAGAAGAAAGAGAAGTTAGAAAAATTGCAGGAAGTTCCAGAGAGGAATTCGCAAAAAGAAGGCTTACAGAACCTGAACCTCGTCGGAATAGCAGAACAACACAGACTGACACTTTGCCATGGCAAAGCAATATAACCGTTGGAGGCATCCCGACCATTAGAACGAATCTCTGGAACGACTAGAAATGTAGTTATTGTCGGAAAGATCTTCATTGGACCGTTGGGACCCCGCCATAACAGATGGAATTGTATTTATTGAGGCTTTTCGATCCGTTGGAGGAACCCGTTACGACATTGTTTATTTAATCCGTCGAATTCCTCATCGGGGAAACTTTTGAAAATTGTGATTATTCAAGCTAACAAGAGAACTGATTTCTATCACGTTGTTCTTTTGAGACCTCGCACCCGTTTTGCCTACCTTGAGTGTTTAGTCACCTACCCGAGTTATTTTTTTACGAGCGTGCATGTCGGGCGACCTTAGCAAAGTAGAGAAATCAGTAGAATAAATATTGATCGACCTTATGGATAAGAAGGTTATGTCCGCAGAAGTACATGCCTTGTCGATGGCCAGATTGCAAGCCTCCCCCTCGAATGCATGTCAATCTAGTCGAACAACAACCAAGAAACGAAGCAAGCACTGCGATGACTTGGTGAATGTGAAGTTGATCCCGTCGTTCTTGCCCGACTACATCCCACCTTTGGCTGGCGTGGTTAGTCGTGAAAGCATCCCGCGTGACTTCGAGTACACGCTCATCACTTTGTACCTCCTAAAGGGGATATGTGCAATGAGACCACAACTAGGACTGATCCCTAATATTAAGATCAATGATTTCAACCTTGGAGACAGGAATAATTATGCGTTGCTTGCACCATGTCGATACCTAACCAAGAAAACTGGGAAGAAGCCAAATATAGTCACCCAACCATGGATTAAGGAGATCATGAGGTCCACTATCTTAAACGTCATGAATATCCCCCACTTCAGCAGACATCGGGAGGTTAGCTCATGTGTTAAACTCATCCTGTCGTGCTACCATGAAGGTTATCTCTGGTTATACATGCACATGACTATGGATCCGACGTTGATCCACATGATCAATGGACTGAGCGTGCAGGGACTAGACCCTCAACAATTCTATCCAGGGAAGGTTGCAGCCTGGCACAGCATATAAAGGAAACCTACTTCAATGTGGAGAAGGGGAAGTGAGGTTACAAGGTGACCTACATCCAAGATGGTGCAGTACGCGTAGCTTTTCAATTGATTGTTGGAAATCTCGTCAGGAAGAAAAGGCCAACACAAGTTATAGTGTTCATCGTCAACCTCGCAGGGAAGTGCGTCGAGGGCATGCATAAGAACTAGGTGAGCTACCTTGTCAATGAGTTGGAGAAACACTGTCACAAAGCACAGGACCAAGGCTATGAATTCCACTTCAGCTGGTTACTAATTCTCATAGCATTTGTCTCTTGGGAGATGCCGGAGGGAGTGACATTCTCGGAAGTTGAGCCATCAGAACCATTGGCCGCAAGGTTCACCAACTTGTGGTATACAAGTGACATGGTGAAGCAATGGAAATCAAATGCAGTGTTTCAAACTTACTACCTACAGCTCTCACACACCATTGAGTCATTCCCCCGAATGACCTCGAACACCTTACATACTTAAAGGCCACTAGCAAAGTTCCACACAGACTGGCACTTCATTTACATCACTGTGCACAGGGATGAAAGCAAGGAGGAGCTACAGTCTTACTACAAATTGACTGATGAAGACATGGAGGAGATAACCAAGGAATGGTCGGCTGAATTCATTGTACCAGTCGAGCAGGAAGAACTCTCCAACCTTGACATCATCGAAAACCCTTTGATCACCGAGATGGAGTGGGAAGGATCAAGCAGTGCTAAGAAGAAGAAGAAGAAGGAAGAAGTGCAGGAGATAAACAATCCATCAGAGGAAACTACATCTGACTCACCTAGAGGAGGAGGAGGTGATGAAATAAACCAAGACGAGGAAGGGGAAGAAGACAAGCAAGAAAAGGGCGAAGTAACACCACCGAAGGAACCCCTTACAGAGGCCAAGAAATCAAAGAAAAGGAAGGTTTCTTTGAAGAAACCCTCAGCAGGGAAGAAGTCACAAGCCAATAAGCCTTAGTCATAGAATGTGCTCACAGTGGATTATATTAACCTCATCATCACAGCTGTAGCGGATGCTTCAGAGGATATCTTGCAGCGAAACGAAGCAAATCAGAAGACAATGTATGATAGAATCAAGTTGGAGCTAAAGGAGGTACAACAATCTCTTTATTCGAGCCAAGCAATGTTTACTACGTCATCATCATCAAAAGCTGTAGAATTGAGGGATGAGCCCACCCAACTGCGAAGGATAGAATATGCTATAGAGGCTCACCTTCATTGAGTAAAGGAAGAAAAAGAACAATCCACAGAGGCATTAAAGCAAGAAAAGGAGGAATCCCTAGAGAAACTTTGGGTTGTGCAGCAAGAAAAATATGACATGAGAGCGAAGTCTGAGGAAGACAAAGAGCAGATTCAAAGAGAAAAATACCAGTTGCTCATGGAGCAGACTGCAGTAAAGGAGATAGTAGCTAGAGAACTTCATTGTGTGTCGGGCTTGGCCCAGATGGAAGAATAGGCAACTGAGAGCCAAGTGGGGAATCTCGCTAAATCCATTCAATAGCTTCAAGCAAGAGTAGCGGAGTTAGAACTACAAGCAGTGTCAAGCATGTTGCAGGAAGTGCGGGATCAGAGGGAAGAAACTGCCAGGAGCACAGTCGAAAAAATCAAGGCGTTGGCTTCAGAATGCAAGAAACTAAGTAACCAAAGTGCACAGACCTATGAGTGCCTTGCAAAAGACCTGAAACTGAGTACATTGGAGGCACAACTCCAGTAGGAGAAGCAGCATGCGTCTATAGTGAAAATGCAGTCGAAGCTTCTTACAACAATGGAGAATATGAAGAGGGCACAGGAGCAGCATGTAGTTCAGCAGCAGGTCACTGCCATCCAGAGAAGAGTGATGGAAGTGACACAGCGACTCTAGTCGATGAAGGATGAAGCATGCACCCTCTTTGAAGAGATAGAGGGACAAGGATCACAACTGGAACAAGTGGTCACACAAGTGGAACAATTCCTGGAAGGGATTTTCATCGAGCAATTCATTCAGGAGTTCGTCGAGTAGGAGGCTCTGGCGAAGAAGCAAGTCGAGGCATCTCGAGCTAATATTGAGGCCTTCGAAGCAGTATTTCCCAGATGAAAGTGACTCGGGACGAGTCACAGGTGAGTGTTGGGGGCATGTTGGCCCTCGACCAAGTTTTAAGAGAACCTTGGTCGTGTTTGAACATTTTTGGGGCTTGGATAGGCTGGTCGAAGACGGAGCACCTAGGCGAAGTAGAGATCGTGGGATCTCTCCTTTTTTGTGGGGTTTTTGGGTTTTAGGGTTTATGTAACAGGAATGGGATGTCGACCCATGGGTTTACCCATTCTTAGGCCTCTTTTGTAATGTATAAATAAGTATCTAGGTGATGTAAGAAAGGGTCGATGGTTAGTGCTAATATTAGCTATGTGCAAGAAGATCTGTTAAGGCTTGCAGAGCTAAGTGCAAGCACTTTGTAAGTTATTGGTACTGACAGACTTTGTAAGTCTTTGTGCCTTGATACAACTCAGGTAAGGAGGATCTAGTGAGGTGCACCAAGATCTCATGTCTTATGTGGAGTTGGCATTTTGTCTTGGTGCATGTAATAAGATTGGAAGAGACTAATAAGAAGAGAAGAAGATTGGTGGACGTAGCCCCACACTGGGGTGAACCACGTATATCTTGTGTCGATGTGTTTTGTACTATGATGTCAACGTTTTTTATGTATCTAATTTATTAGTGTAATAATCTTGGTGTAATAGGTATATCCATTGATGCTTATTGCTATATACATGAATGAATTATTAGATCTACCCTGATGCTATGTGATGAATGGTTAGAGGTGCTTGATATTGGTTGTTACTATGTCAATCTATAATAAGGGTTTAATCTGCAATGTGGATAAGGGTTAAGTACTAATGAATGTTAATTTCTAAGTGCTCTGTTAAAGTATTGCGATCACATATTTGTGTCTCAGCTAGGTTCTAGACACTTGAGTCCAACAACCCCCCCTTCCTCTACCTCGGGTGAGACTGCATCTGTTTCGCAGGTGTTGCCGAAAGGGCCGGTAGTTAGGGTTTTGTTGGTGAGTTGTTGAAGAGTTGAACCCTGGGTCTTCCCCTGTGCCAACAGTGACCCACTCAAGAACCTCTTAATCTTAACCTTCTCATCACTGATGAAATCCACATACCTCAACAACTCCAATAATTTCTTGTGATATTATTCCATAGTCATGCTTCCCAATATGAGCTCAAATAATTCTTACATATACTTCTCATAAAATTTCTCTGATAAGTGTTACTATTGGAATTATTTCTTAAACCTATTCCAAGAAATTATCTTCTCATCAATATGTTTGACCTGATTTAGCTGGTCCCACCACATGGGAGATTTCCACTAAAGATCATATATGGAAATTATTTCTTTCATGTCTAATGAATAATTATACAGCTGAAAGTATTTATCATGCCTAACAACCAAGATTCAATATATTCACCCTTTCTATGCTCTCCATAAAATGGGGGTGGCTTGATATTCCTGAGTTCTCATTGCAAAATATTTGACTTTGGCCTCCTCCTCTAATGTTTGACAAGGGGCACACTTGGGATACTCTCTGATCCTAAAAATGCATGTGATATTCTAGTTGAATTCTATGATGAATGATAATGTATACAAGCAATCCTTGAGTGCCTTAATCCGTATGAACATTCTTCTTGTCATGATATTTGGATGATGTTGCATGTCTTGCACTGGCTACTTCTTTTGTGCCAAAATACTTATGGATTTGTCTTTAAAAAATATTCAAACTCTGTAGAAGCTGGGTTTTAATTTGATTTTGATGCTCCAGTGATCTAGGAGGATCTTGCTAGCCACCCACCTTTTCAAACTGGCTCAAAATAGTTTTTTGGTAACTTAATATTTTTAGCAGTTCTTCGGGTGCCCAACTTCCAGGGCCATTTTGAGGGCCTAAACAAAGTTTTTTCACTATTGGGAACCTCAAAGATAGTGAAAGCCTTTTATTGAGACCCCTAAATGAATCTCCTCATCAAACCCTAAATTAATCTCCTCATCAATACCTTTCCAATGAGATATCATGTGCCCTAAACGAAGATCGTATGCAAAAGTTACGACCCCAGGAAGTTGATGTACTAACTTACCCCAATGGGGCCCACATGAATTTTGGCGCTTCATCTCCTTGGGTTAGGTTTTTGGATGTCTGGGGTTTTGGAATTCATGTTTATTGTAAAAAGAACTTCAAAGCCTCATTGTACTCATATTATTGTGAATGAGCATAGTTGTCACATCTGTTCTTAGAGATAAGCTACCACCATTCTAGCAAGTTTGTTTTCATTCTACATTTTATAGTTTTCAACATATTTCTGATTTAATAGAAGTCAAGTTTTATTTTATATATGTTATTGTTCACTCTGTCTCTATGTTAATATTATAAATTTTTGGTTTTACTTCATTCTTCAAATAAATCTAGATCAGTGGTATCAGAGTGATATGCTCCTTGTTGTTTTTTAATGCATGTCCCCGACGTGGTCAGGGTATAGAGAGTTGGGTCTTGAGCTTGTTTCTCTTGAGTAAAACTTCTCTCGCACACCCAAGAAACCATCCATGGCGGGAAAAAATAAATACGACATGATAGGAGATCCTTTTAAAATGTTGCTCGAGGAATCCCTTGAGCGACAGAGGAAGAGATGATGGAAAAATTTGCATAAATCCTTTGGTGGCTACCCACAAGTGACGCATCCACCTCAAGTGGAGGCGTCGTCCCCTTCAAGATATAGATCAATTTTGATATTCCTATATTTGAAGGTCAAATATATGTAGATTCCATAGATAAATGGTTAAACCTTCTAGAAGGATATTTTTCCATCCACAACCTTTCTGATAGATAAAAGATTAAATTTATGATCCTCAAGGCCATCCCCCATGTCAAAGATTGGTGGGATACTTTCTATGAGAAAAAGCAAATATAGGGATCCACATTATTTGTAGTTGCATCAACTTGGGGTTCCTTCAAAGATGATATTAAGGAACAATACTACCATGTTGGAAGTTATGATGACTTGTATACAAGATGGACCACACTACGGCAGGAAAGAGACCAAACAGTGCCAGAGTTCACCAATGTCTTCCATACCTTGCGCACCAAGATGGGTATCAAGTAGTCCGAGAGACATCTAGTGCTCAAGTATTGTGATATTCTACATAGATACATCTAGACATAAATGGATTTTTTGGACATCTCATCCTTGGGCGCATCCTATCTATATGCCATCAAAATCGAGCAAAAGCTTAAACAAAAGACACAAAAATTTGGGTCTGGGAACCCCTCACAATAGAAGCAGGGCCAGAGCAGCCCTAACCCGGAGAAAAAATGACAGAGAAAATATGGGAAACCTTAGGACAACCATCCCAAGCCGCAATAAAAGAAGGACAATGAGAATATCAATAAATATACTAGGAAGTGGTGCGACTTCCATAAGATCCCCTAACATAACAATGTTGATTGTTGCTCAAAGAATTCATTGGTGGTTGAGGTAAAATACTATGAATCAGATGTGAGTTCCAAATCAGATTCAGAACCAGAAAAGGGGAGAAATATCATTGATGTGGAACCCAATGCCACTGTTGCTACCACCAAGATACATCCTGGTGGACGTTATGATTCAGAGGAAGGCGGGTGCCTATTTCATTCATATATGTGGGTGAAATGCACTCCACTACACTTCATCGTTGATAGTGGTATCCATAAGAAATTCATCTCATCAAATTTTGTCAAGTAGCTATCCCTGCCAACAATGTCGCACCCGTATCCCTACACCATCAGATGGCTCGATCAAGGAAGCAATATTTGGGTCAAACAACAATGTCACCTATCATACAACATCAAGCCATTCAAATATGAGGTATTGTGTGATGTTTCTCCCATTGAATTTTGTGATGTTATTTTGGGACAAAGTTATTTATGGAAACATCATGTTGTATATGAGTCTAGGCCTCAGAGTGTTATTATTACTTTGAACAAGAAATTGTACATGATACCTGAGGTAGTCCCACCTAGTGTTATTTCATTGATCTTTGCCAATCAATGCAGGAAGGCCATTTCTCATACTGGGAATTTTGTATTCTTCGTGATTCATTCTCAGAGTGAGTGAAAGGTTGAAGCTACATCCATGGCCTCCACGACCAACCACTCCATGCAATAAAAGCAAGTGGATAAGGTCATGGAAGAATACAAAGACATATTCTCATCACCTACTGGGGTACCTCTACAATGTCAGGTCAATCATGCCATTGCTCTGACCCTTGATGTGCTACTACCCAATGGGCCAATCTATCGTGCTCTCTTATATAAAATGAGGAGATCAAGAATTTGATCCAAGAAATTCTCCATAAGGGTGCACATCCAACCCAACTCATCACCTTGTGGAAGCCCAATTGTGTTGGTGCGGAAGGAATACAAGACCTGACGACTCTACATTGATTAATGGGCCCTAAATAAAATCATAGTCAGGAACTGGTACCCAATTCCCTGAATCGATGATATCCTTGATCAACTCAGGCGCTATATACTTCAATAATATTGATATGAACTCTGGCTAACATCAGGTTCCAATAGAGAAAACAGATGTATGGAAAATTTCCTTCAAGTCAAAAGAAGGTCTTCTTGAATGGTTGGTCATTCCCTTTGGTTTCACAAATTCCCCAACAAATTTCATGAGGATGATGGAATATATCTTGTGGCCTTTCAATAATTATTTTTTGGTGGTGTATCTAGATGACATCCTCATCTACAATAAGACTTGGGCATAACACTTGCAACATGTTCAACAGGTTCTACACACTCTGCGACAACACAAGCTATATGGCAACTTGGAAAAATGCCCCTTCGACATGGACATGGTTTAGTACCTAAGATACATTGTTGATGTGCATGGTGTAGATGTTGATCCAACCAATATCCAAGTCATCCGTGACTGGCCAGCCCCAACCACGCTCACTGAGCTTTAGAGATTTTTAGGCCTTGCCAATTTCTATCGTAGGTTCGTGTTGGGATTCTCCCATATTGCATGGGACCCCAGCCAAATAACCAGGGGTGGTGGTAATGAAAAATTTGTGTGGGGCATGTCCCAATAGGAAGTGTTTGATGATCTAAAGCAATACTTGTGCTCATCCCTAGTGATTTCATTAGCTAACCTGAAACAACCCTTTGAGATCGAGATAGATGCCCCAGACTATGTTGTGAGCACAATCCTCACTAAAATTGACCACCCCGTGGCCTATCATAGTGAGACACTATTAGATGTCATCTGTAAGTACCCTACTTATGAAAAAGGAATTTAATTGATTGTGCAAGCCTTCCACTAGTGGAGGCATTACATTCTCGGGAACGATACAATCATCCACACTGATCATAAGCTACTACAATTCATGTAGACACAAGGAAAATTGTAGAATGATCTCCATCAGAAGTGGTCCACATATTTGTAGTAGTTCCACCTCGACATCAATTATAAAACATGAAGTACCAACCGAGTCGTTAATTTCCTCAGTTGACCTCCATTTGCGGCACTCACTACAATGCTAGAATCTTGTGGCCACAAGACCTCTAGAAGGCCCCACCTCTATGAGAAAGATCTCGACTTCACCAACACCTGCTAAATGTTGGGCGCAAACACAAATGTCACTAATTTCCATATTCAGGATGGGATGGCGTTCCATTTGGGCGCTCTCTACATTCCATCAAGAGAGCGAGTGAAGATGATTTTGGAATCCCACTACAGTCATGTGGCATGACACTTCAGCATGGAAAATACAGTGGCAGTGTTGCAACAACATTTCTACTGGCCGAAAATTTGACAGGATGTCAACAAGTGTATCCGGTCATGCACTACCTATGTTATTTCCAAACCGACCACTAAGAAAAAATGCATGTACACTCCTCTTCCTACTCCTGGCAGGCCTTGGGAATCCATATCAATGGACTACGTGTTGGGCTTCCATCCACCAAGAAGAGAAATGACTGGTTTTTTTTTTTTGCTGATAGATTTTCCAAGATGGTGATTATGGCCACCTTCAAGAAGAGCATCACAGTGGAGGCCAATGCCAAGATATTATTTGAACGAGTGTGGGTACACTTGGGGATCCCACAAGCCATTGTATTTGATCAAGACAAACGATTTCTCATCACATTCTAGTCGAGCCTTTAGTCACTGCTAGACACCAATCTCGCCAAGTCCACTGCCTTCCACCCCCAGACGGATGGCCAAATCGAGGTTGTCAACCAAATGATCATGCACATCCTGCACATGTACAATTCCAAGAATCCCCACACCTAGGATGAGAGTATTCCCTATGTTAATCACAACTACAAAAAATCCTTACATAGCTCAAACGAACACAACCCCTTTCAGGTGTGGTTGGGATTTCAACCATTAGGTCCCATGGATATTGCACTACCCCTTGCAGCCACCCAGGCAGACTCATCACATGCTCCAACTGAATTTGACAAAGCCACCCGGTTCATTGAGCGAATCCAACACATCCTCCAATAGGTTCATTATATTTTACATAATTCTAATGCCAAATACAAGAAAATCCATGATCAACACCAGGTGCCACACCAGTTTCAGGTGGGAGAAAAAGTTTGGTTTCACTTGCAGAAAGAACACCTTACAGGGCCTCATCGAAAGATTTTTCCACTCTTTTATGGACCTTACACCATCACCAATGTTGTGGGTGACAATGATTTTGAGCTCAACCTTCCACCCTTCCTTGGCTTGCACCCAGTGTTTAATGTGGACCTCCTTCGACCTTATTTTACACCATTATTGGACACCTCAGAGATAGTAGAACAATTAACACCAACATATCTCAACCCTGACTGCATGGAACATGCATCTAATAATTAGATCGTGAAAACATAGGTCAAGGGTACTCACCAACAAAGGATCCAACTTTATCAGGTTGTCAAAGTAGGGAAACTCTTGCACCAAGGCAAGTGGCTCACCTGAGGCCAAATTCAACAGAAATGTCCTCATCTGATGGGGGAAATCATCGCAATGGAGACCATTTATTCCAAAGGAGGGAGGATTGATCTAGGAGGATATCGATGGCCACCCACCTTTTCCAACTGTCTCAAAACAATTTATTAGCAACTTACTATTTTTAGCAGTTTTTTGGGTCGCAAACTTTTGGGGGCATTTTGAGGGCCTAAACAAAGTTTTTTCACAATTGGGAACCTCAATGATAGTTGAAGGATATTATAGAGCCCCCTAAATGAATCTAATCATCAATAACTTTCCAATGAGCCATTGTGCGCCCTAAATGAATATCATATGCACAAGTTACGACCTCAGAAAGTTGATGTACTAACTTACCCCAATGGGGCCCACATGACTTTTGGCACTTCATCTCCTAGGGTTAGGTTTTTGGATTTCTATGTTTTTTGCATTCATGTTCATTTTAAAAATTCCTTCAGAGCCTCATTGTACTCATCTTCTTTTGAATGAGCATAATTGTCACATCTCTTCTCAGAGATAAGTTGCCACCATTCTAGCAAGATTGTTTTCAATATGCAGTTTACAGTTTTCAACATATTTCTTATTTAAAAGAAGTGAAGTTTTACTGTATCTCTGTTATTTTTCACTGTGTATTTGTGTTAATATTATAAATCTGTGGTTTCATTTCCTTATGCTCATAAATCTGGATCATCCATATCTCTTCTCAACCTTTCATTGTCTACCCCGTAGCGTTTCATTTCACTTTGCAAGATATTCATTCTCTCTACCAACTCTACAAGCTCCACCATGCTTCTACGTCCATTGGACTCAGTTTCTGCATTACCCAGATTAATAGTCAATCCTTTTATTTCATCTTCATGGATATAGGAACCTTGTGAATCATCCATCTCTCTAGTCCTAATTTTTGAATTTGATATGTTCTACATGTACCCTTAATTCTGCAAAAATGTGCATGCAACATATTAATGTTAGAAATTATGCATATTGAGAATTTTTCATTAATTAGGATACAATTCTTTTTTACTCTCAATTTATGAAGTATACTATTATAATAATCCAAATTTAGAGCATTTATATGTAATCTCCTATGATTTATATTTCCAGTGAATATACTTGTGCTTCATTATTGGTTATGAGCTAAATTTTATTCCTTTCTGAATTTTCCATTTCCACTCAATTGTGTCCTTTTTCCCTGGTGTTATTGATCTAGGAGGATCTAGAATACCTCAAAATTCAAAGGTATCAAAACTCAATGTAAAATTCTCCATGACGAAGATCTTGATGATAGATTTCCAATGTCGTTTGAACGAGATCAAACAAAATTTGTATGAGAAAGATATCGTGATCTGAAGTTTTTCCAAACATGGAAAAAAGAAGGACAGAGGTGACACATGGTGCATTCTCAAAGGAGGACATGTGGAAGTCTGTATGAAGTGACATGTGGTAGCTATACATGACACGTGGTAGGATGATTAGTGGATGCATGACAGAGGAAGGTGACATGGTAGTCAAGTTGGAAGGTGATCTGGAATCTAGTTGGTAGGTGACATGTTGTCTATGTGACATGGACCAATTAGAGGATTCCATGTGGAAACCTCCAATTGGACAAGAATGTTTCATGTTTAAATTGGAAAAGGGGTGTTCGTTGTGATCAAACCTCTGACCTCTGGTATATAGTCAAAATGACTTAAACATTGAACCAATGGTAGAACTTGGAAAGTATCGTGGAACATTCTCTATTTAAAGTCAAGTTTATCATATATGCTAAAGAGGGTAGGTCCATGGATTTGACCCTTCAACCTCCCCGCCAACTAAATACTAATGACTATCCACTATCCAACATGCCAATATCATAGTGCTTGGCGGATCCACCAACCAAATCAATTTTGATCTCAAATATTTCATACATTGAAAAATCATAATGCTCGTGGATTTGACCCTGGGTTGATTGGATGCCCAAATCTCTATAACCAAGCTAACTACCAACACACTATGGTTTTATTGTGTATATAGTGTGAGATTAAATTTTTTA
Source organism: Picea engelmannii (assembly GCA_009831015.1). NCBI lineage: Eukaryota > Viridiplantae > Streptophyta > Pinopsida > Pinales > Pinaceae > Picea > Picea engelmannii. The sequence continues at coordinate 90,017 of ML812661.1, forward strand.
AAGCCGCATTTATTTTGTATAACTTGATATAAAAAAAAAAACAAGTTTCCCCTCTTGGTGGAAAATAAGGGAAGAGGAAGCCTTTTGCAAGGTTTTTAGAGTTCATTGGGCATCAACAAAGTAGAATACAAGCTTTGAGATTGAATACTTTGATGTAATATTTCCATTTTTGAATCATAATAGAAGAGGCCACTCCATTGGAAGAATACCTAGAGACGTAGCCCACATTGGGTAAACTCCGTCATCATCTTGTTGTGTCATTCTTATTCCTTTGCTGCTTATTATTATTGATCATAGTCTCTTTATTTATTTCTATTGTCTTGGTTTTCATACACTTTTAAAGTAATCAAGTCATTACCTAGCTAAACAAAAGATCTAGATCAAGTTTGGTATTAGAGCTAGTAATCTAGTTTGATGTGGTTTGTGAGTGTGGATGTTTACTAGCTCTAGACTCAAGAAGGGAAAAGGAAAAAGTGAGGTTTATAATCCAAAAATTGGTACAAGGAGAAGCACTCAAAAATGAGAGATGGCCACACCAAGGAAGAAACATAATTTTAAATCTGAAGAGTATTTTTTTGAGGCATTCAGTTTAATGGAGGCAATGGTGGAAGATCTCTACAATTAAAGAGGACAAGGAAGAGGAGAAGGCACAAGTCAAGTCAAGAATGAAGATGCTCATCCTTCAAAAAATACATATCCTTCTTATCCTCCTCATCCTTCTCTTTCTCCTTCTCCATATTGGTCTCCATCTCCTCGTAAGAAGATTGCTCCAAAGAATCCATTGTTGAAGTTGGATGTCAAATTTGACTTACCCATGTATAATGGCGAGCTTAATGTAGAGAGATTAGATAGTTGGATTCGACAGATAGAAGTTTATTTCTGTATTCAACAAATTGATGAAGAAGAGGTAAAGATTCAATTGGCCTCTCTTCGGCTTGAAGGTACAACACTGATTAGGTGGGAGATTAAACTTTAAAAAGGTGTTAAAAATATTGGTAAGATTCTTTCATCTTGGTATGAATTCACTTCTACATTAAAGAAACAATTATATCCTTTAGGATATACATATAAATTTATTATGGAATGGAAGAATTTGAGATGAGGAAAGGGGAAAAGTGTGCAAAGTTTTACTGAAGAGTTTAGGAACAAAGCATTGGATTTAAATATTCCATTGGATTCTCAAGATAATCTTCTAAAATACATTGGTGCTTTGCATCGCTATGTTTTCACATTATTCTTTTATTTAATACCACTAATATGGATGAAGTATGTGTCCAATCCACTCATCTTGAGTCTAGGGGAAAGAATGTGTAAGGTGATTTCACAAAGAAGCAGCCATCTAAGTTCATTGAAGGAAAATTCAAAGGAAAAGGGAAAGGAAAAAAGGCAATGACAATGAAGAAAGAAGAAGTGAATCATACATTCTCTCATTGCAAAAAGGAAGGAATGATGATGCTCACTGTTGGAAGCTACATCCTGAGCTAAGGCCTAAAAGGTTTGGAGGCGAAGGAAAGAAAAATACTATTTCAATATTTGGGGTCTAATTCAAGGGATGAAACACATATCACAGCTGCAGGAGTACAAGGTAAAACATTTTCTCATGCTAGTATTAATTCTTCAATTTAGTCTCCTAATTATGAAAAGAGAATGAGTGAGTTTTTTCACATAAGGGTGATAACTAAGAATACTAAAGTTGATACTCTTTTTTATACTGGTTCCTATTGATGGGTCCTAAATCCCTTTAGTTCAATAGCAAGAACTAAACCCGCCACAGAGGCCCAATTAGACTCTGCAACATTTAATAGTGGAATGGTTCTCCAGATCTTGCGATCTGGCCAATTTAATCGATGGGCTATATGTTTTCTTGTGAAGGCATCTCCTTCAGTTCAAAATTTCTCTTTTTATATTTTCTCTTAGGTGGGACCGATATAAGATTTAAGACGGTATAAACCATCTTGGAAACAAACAAGATTAAGTTTAACTACTGGAGAAGAGGTTGAGCTTGGGATAACCCGCTACTCAAGCATGTAGATGAAACTTTTATACCACAGGTCTAGTACAAATACGTTAACCATGTGAGAATCCAATTATTGTCTGAGATACTAATTATCAGAAAGAAAACACATATGCGATAAAATAATGGAAAGAAAAATAATTCACCTACTCTAATCATCCATTACATAATAACACAACGATTCATCTTCATCATTAAAGAAAAGAACTGTAAAACACTGCATCAACTAACTTAACAATAGATTCAATAGCTCTTACTCATTACAACATCAATTCATGAGAGGAGATAGGAAATAGTTCTTCTCCACGTCCAAGCACACATGCATTTGATGAAAATATAACTTGTCTCTGGTCGAGAAGGACTTCTCGATTAAAGGAAGCTCAAAAATAGTTCTTAACAAAACCAAAAAAGAGAGTTTCTTGCAACAACCAATGAACCTTAACTAATTGGTTGATGCTCTTATTTATAACATAAAATTAACTAAAAATAATGGCTAAAGTGAAGTTAAACAAAACAAAACTCACCACGCGACATTCTCTCCTAACAGTTTTCCAATAATCATCTCAAGATATTACTTTGAAAGAGTGACTTTTCTCATACTCCGACCAACTAATGAACAACTCCTCATAGGTGTGGGCGTATGGAAATCTATGTTGTTCCATCGGAGCCATGCAAATCTCTCTAATATTTAATGCATGTGCTCGATATTTCACCAGACTGATGCTTAACCACTGCAACACAACCCGAGCTCTTATCGGGTGTTCCAGAAATTGTTGCACTTGTCCCGGTGTTGTGTCGATCACCTTTGCCAGTCTTTCGGCCCATGATGAATCTTGCTTGGTGTGCAATTTGACTATGTCGTGCAAGTCGACAAATTCATTAGGTGTTCCGAACTCGGGAAGTCCAATATCCTTCATAGCCTTGTTGATTTTATCCCAATGTTTCTCGCATTTGGCCCATTTCTCTTGAATTTCTTGGTGCGGTTCCTAAGACATTCTTGTCCAATATTCAGTCGATTTCTTTATGCAATCCAGACTGATTTCTTTCAACACCCGAATGTCATGTTCTTATTTATATTGACCCTATTGAAATGCACCAATGTAGTCGATTCTCTCTACATCTTGTTGCACCTTTTCATACCACCGCTCCATATCCTTGCACGTTGCGAGTGCCATGAGAGTATCTTCTTGGAGCTCAAATATCTTCACAGTGAAAAGGTGTCACTCATTAGTGAACTTGCTATAGACCTCCTAGAATTCGCTCCTTAAGTACACCATGGCCTATGTGGTGTCTTGATAGTACTTAGCTAAGTGGTGCAAATGTTCCAGTTCTTTCAGGGCGGCGACCATATCCTTCTCATCTCTTTTGGATCTATCTAAGGTAGCATATGAGATCCCTTTCCCTACGTTGATAAGTTCAAATGTTCTGGCATTTCCTGTGTTTATCAAATTTTCCTCTGTAGTGATGACGATGGAGTGATCCAAAGTGATCCTCCTCTTCTTAGTGTTCCTCTGGATGATAGCCTTCCTCCTTTGATCATAGGCGATCATATATATGTCGGCTACTTCATCCACAGGTTCGGGAATATGTTGATCTCCCCATGTGAGTGTATTTCCTAGACCTCCGATGATGTACACTTGTTCGAGGTTAGGCTCTTTAACTTCCTTGTTATGTTCTGAAGGCCCGACTTTTGTTTGTCATTCATCGATATTTTTGGTACCGATTAAATTAGATGTGTCAGGGATGGACTTGATACTTACTTGTTCATCGGCTGTTGAAATGTCAATCTCCTACTGTAGAGCTCCTTCCTTCTGCTCGCTTGATCCCGATTCATCTTTAGGATCGTCCGCTTGGGTCTCCCGCGCATCAGGTACTTTGGTGTCTAGGACACTATCAGCTTCCTTTTCTTTCTGTGTGAATTCTTAGGTTTGAACCTAGAGAATAGAAGAAGATGTATTTTCAGGTTTATTTTCTTATTCAACATGCACGGGAGTCCCAAGAGATACCTCTAGCATCTCATCCTTGTCATATATCCTTATGAATTCGCTCAAGGGATTTCATGTGCCGGTTTCCACTAATACCTGGACTATTTCTGGTTGAGTCATCACACCTGTCGACGATACAGTCGGTGGCATTGTGAATTCAAGGTCATACAACCCGACACTTTCATCGATATCTATAAATTTGGGGCCACATGTTCCCACATGCCTTCTCTCTGGGTTATCAGCAGGGGATCCTGTCATTTTTTATAGGTCTGGGTCATCTTGTAGTTGATCAAGCACCTGTTGCACCCATTCTAACATGATTATTCCCCTTTCCCACGCGTCCTGTGCCAAATGGATATCTCTTCCTTGCGTTGGGGCTATCAAGGGGGCTTCATCTGCTTCAGATGTTATCCTTTCTTCTCTTTCCTTGAGGGCTCCTTGAGTCGATTGTTCGAGGGTCACCGCTTGTTCATCTAGGCTCATAGATTTGAACCTGGTCATTCTAGGATCGATCATCCTTGACATAAATTCATCCCAATCCTGAGCACTTTTTGTGAAGATCTCATCTTCGAACCTGTCATGGGTGTATGGCCAGTAGGACGATACTTGTGACACGTGCTTCAAAATTAGACCCTTTGGGTCGTGTTTGCAAAAATGGCCAGTCTGGAATCAGAACTCCAATTAGCTCAACCCTTCCTGCTTGTATTGAGTTGTGTATTTTACCATGTAGAAACCTATATAGAATTCATAAGGTATGAATGTTCGCTTCTTATATTTTACCAGAGTAGCATTGTAACCTTGCAGGATGGTCTAGTAGCATATTTCCCCTACTACTAGTCGATCAGGGACATACAATGGTAACAAGTGTGGTTCTTCGGTGGCTCTGAAAACCATGATGTAGGTATCACACTCATCCAGATACCAGTGACCAACCTTTGATATCATATTTTTGGCCACAACTGATAGTCTTGGACACTGTTTCTTGAAAAGCAAAAAATGAATACGCGCGATAAATTGGTCACAGATGAGAGAGTGGGATTTCTTGTACCTGTTCTCCCAAAATATGCTTAAGTATACATGGACTGGTATTTCTGAGGAGTGCCAGCTCAAGTTCATTCCAGTGAAGGCATTTCAGGCACAGATGACGTCCAATAAATAGGAAACCATGTAGAAGGACGGAGTCTCTCCTTCTTTCAGTGTCTGAGCTTATTGTATGCAAGTGCTTAGTTGTTTGGAGATGATGGCACCCCAATTAAAACCTCTTCTGAAAATATCTACAGTATAAGAAAGAGGCATCCAAGCCTCTGAAAACTTGGAGCAATATTTCTCCCCATGCAACCGACAGAGGAGGGCCATTAGGTAGATGTACAGCTCCCTTAGGTTGGTCGTCGGGTACCATCCGAAATTCTGATTAGAGTACTTTTTATCCTCTCTCCACCACAAAGCCATTATCTGGCTGGTGTCATGTTTCTCATAGAATTTTACAACAAAATCAGTGTTAAGTCGCTCCTCCAGATCTCTGAGCTTGTAGTAATTTTACACCTCCTTCAGAAGGAAAACCCTGACACACTCGCCATTGTCATCATTAATAAAACATATTTGTGTGTCCATGTGGTCGATAAGCCACTTCAGGAGTTCTATGTAGGGTAAAATGGAGTTATGCTTGCTACCATGTGGAGGTAATCTCTTTGGATATTGGGAAAGACTTCATCGTCGAGCTTTCTTGTATTAGGATTGTTTTGCGGAGCATATTCGGGAAATTCTTCCCGCCTGATCTTCTTGAAAATTTCTCCCCATTGCGGGAGTAATGCCTTGGTCCCTATGCTTTCCCTTGTGTCTCCAAAGGTTGGAGGCTAAGTGAAAATCTTCTTGGTGGATGTTCTGATGACTGGTTCCAGTCTTGGGGAAAATTCCAACTGTTTTGCAGCCGCTGGGGAAGAGTCGTCTCTCACCCCTAGTTCCTTTTGCTTTGGCTCCCTCGGTGAATGCCTAATGTTCAAATTTCTTGGAGGCATCATTCCTGCACTAGAAATCAATCCTTTAGGCATGCATACAGAGTAACATCGGATAAAATGTATGAAGTCAAGCACAGAAACCCACAGATTGGTACATACATGTGATGCTTGCTAAACTTGTAATTTAATACTCATGGGATCTTGGAAGATTCTTTCTAAAATGCTCGTCTCACTCCTCTGGGTGATTTAAACTTCTTTGTGTGCAATGATCTTGTTACAAACGGCTCAAAAATAATTTAAATAGGGAAGAACCTATCGTGTTGCATCAACCAATTAACTCAGGTTATGAGTGAAAATCAAACGAAATATGGTGTTGAATCCCTACAATTCAATTCATCATAGGTTGATGGTGGAGGCACGGAGGGTGGTGTTCCCTATCAGCAATTTCAAACAGTTGATTTGATCCATGCATGAATTAATAACTAATGCAAGATTTGGAATTAATTAGTCCTTTAAATGCTTCAGATCCAATGTATCTTAGTGCTAAAACGTTCCATCACATCGCTTTCTTAGTGGGCAGATCAGGGATCGAAGATACGTGGTGAATTTTCTCATCGGTATCCTCCTGAGAAGAACTTATGATGCCGATTAATTTAGTCGTACGGTGTTGACGTGGCAAGACTGATTTGGGGTGTGACTTGGTCCTCGGGAACCAATAACAACTAAGGGAAAAACTAGATTATATGTTTAACCACTTTGGCAATGACAGATGGTGGATGAGGATAGGTGGTTTGATCGTGTATCTCAATCGGAGTCAGGGGTTTCAACAATATCTATGTGTTAAAATAAACCTGGGATTGTCGAGGTCGAGAGGTATCGGGGGTCGACGATCAAGGATCAACTTATCACATTCTCTATGGGCTAGCTTTCTAAAACTCATCGATGCCCGAAAGGTATTGGGGATCAGCTATTGGCGAAGCCTTTATATCTTCATTAATTCTTACTCCTCTATCCTTTTGTTGATGCCAAAGGGATCAATCATCGACAATATCCTTGCGTGATTCTTGCCGTGAAAGAAAACTTATTTTTTCTACATTGATGAGGATCGACACTCGGTGACTATGGTTTTCTCGAGTGATTTTCTTTCATTTTTAATTCTTCCCGATGCTGAACCTTTGAGTGCGTCGAGGGAAAAGTTTTGGCTTTCGATTCTTTAATTAATTGTTAATCTTTTAAGTTATGGGTTTTTGCATGTTCAAGCAAACTTTGAGAGACTTAAAAGAGAAACATAATGATAAGAAGAGGAAACATTTTTCATACTGAAGTCGAATTGGTCAGTGCAAAAGATCAAGTGGTACCCAAAAAGTAAAATTTGACATAGACTTTTTAGGGTGTGTTGAGTGCTCAATAGTTCCCAAGTAAATTTGACATTTGAAGAAATTGTCAAGAAAGTAGGATTGGAGACAAAACCTCATAAGAACCAGTATCCTCTCAGTTGGGTATGCAATGATGAAAAGATACAAGTAACAAGATAGTGTAAACTTAGATTTGTTGTCACTTCTAAATTTGTTGATGAGGTTGAACTAGATGTAGTTCCCCTTGATATTTGCAGAATAGTGTTGGGAATCCCCTACTTATATGACAGAAAAACCATTTTCTTCAGGGAGGAGAACAAATATCACCTCACCAAATATGGATTTGAATATATCGTAAGAGAACACAAAATGAAGACCAACTTATGTCTTGTTAGTGCGTGGAAACTGAAGAGGCTCATAAATTCTAACAAAAACTTTGTACTCATGATTGTGAAAGTCAAAGATGTTGACAAATATCATGCTTTTCAAGGTTGTGATCCTTCTCATTAGAATGAATTGGTTAAATTCATTTCTAAATATGAAGTGATATTTCAGAAACCTGAAGGATTGCCTCCCAAGAGAGAGAATCAACATGATATTCAACTACAACAAGATGCCCCTCTTCCTAATATTGGTATATACAAGATGTTTGTGATCAAGAATGATTAGATCAAGAAGAAAGTTCAAGGCTTGCTTGATAATGGAGATATCAGGTCAAGTTCGTTTCCATGTGGATATCCTATTGTAATGGTACCAAATAAGGATGGTACATGGAGAATGTGTCTTGACTTTCATGCATTAAACAAAATCACGATGAAAAATCAATACCCTATTCCTATAATTGATGATTTATTAGATCAGTTGAAAGATGTCATTTATTTCAATAATTTAGACTTGAGAAGTGGTTATCATGAGATTCATATTGCATAAGGTGATGTTTAGAAGACCGCTTCAAAACAAAGCATGGATTGTTTGAATGGTTAGTGATGCTTTTTGGGATTTGTAATTCCATGACAACTTTTATGCGTGTGATGAATGATGTATTTCGACCATTCATTGATGACTTTTTAATAGTCTACTTAGATGATATTCTTGTGTTCATTATAACTTGGGATGAGCATGTCAATCATGTTAGAAAAGTCTTGGAGACATTGAAAAAGGAGAATTTGTATGTAAAAATGTCAAGGTGTGAATTTGGAAAAACTTCATTAGTGTAATTGGGTTATATTGTAAGGGGTAGTGAATTGAAAATATATACCTCTAAGGTTTAAGTGATTGTAAACTGGCCCAAGCGTACATCAACAAAAGAATTTAGAATATTTTTGGGAGCAGTCTAGTATTGGAGAAAATTATTTCTAACTTCTCATTTATTGCATCTCCTTTACATGCTTTGACTAGTGATAAACATGTATTTTAGTGGGGAGGCAAGAAGAAAAAGGCCTTCAATACATTGAAAGAAAATATCATCAAAACACTAATGTTAGCATTGATAGACTTACAATAGCCATTTGAGATAGAGACCGATGCAAATGGATATGCCACGGGGGAAATTTTGATGAAACAACATAAGCCAATTTGTTGCCATTCTGAGACCTTTTCTAAAGTTGTATTAATTATCCTACCTATGTTAAAGAGTTGTATTCTTTAGTACAAAGTGTTAAAAAGTGGAAGCATTACTTCATGGCTACATAAGTAATCATACACATTGTTATCACTGAAAAATTGTCTACAACATTGCACGCAAATGGTTAAAGAAACACATCAATTCCAGCAGCAATTAGTCCACCTACAACACAAAAATGCATTCAAAAGGAAAAAAAAGTATACAATTGGGTCAAAAAATTAAATGCGTAGATTCACCAAAGGAAGCGTGCACACAATGCGCAGTATTCACGGGCCAACACAACCCTCAGCATGCACAATGCGTAAAATGCACGTCTGTGTATGAGAAAACCACACACTTCTATCAAAGATGCATTTATGGATCTTTTCGGTCCCTCAACCACTTCTAGTCCGACCTCCAACACGATTTGACACTCATATTTGAGCGAAATCTAGTTTGGGGGTTGGTCAAGGGCTAGAGGGTGCCCTAAAAGGATCCTTGTTCACACTATGAACCAATTACATTTTTTCATGTATGAATGCTATAAATAAGAGCCATGGGTGTGCTAAGAAACCAAGATCTTCATAGTATTGTTATG
>ML812662.1:81834-95819 GCA_009831015.1 Picea engelmannii
AGTGATGAGTGTATTATAATTCAAAGTGAATACAAAATAAATTATTTCAATAATAAATTTAATGGAGAAATTAGAAGTGGACCCAACCCTAAAATAAGGAAAGTGGGTCAAGTGACCTAGAAGATGCTTTTAAGGAAGCTACTAGGAGAGTATAAATAAGAGGCAAGGCTCTCTCATTTGAATCACACTTGAGTATATTGAATATATATATGTGTCTGAGGTAACCAAGGATATCTAAATCAGAATTCTGAGTGAAGGTGAAGAAAAGAAGCCGAAATGCAAGGAAGGATAAATTCTTTTGATGGTGCTTTCTAAGGTATGTTATTTACAGGTCATCTCACCATTTTCGCTATAACTTTTTTTATATAATGATTCGCGAAATTTCTATTCCAATGAGAAAACATATCCAAATATCTGTGGTAAAAAATTGAGCTTGTGGATCATTGTATTTTGGGAGTTACACTCCGTGGAAAATAGGGTTTGTGGTTAGTCCTGAAACTAGTCAAAATCAGGTGTTTCGAGTAAAAACGTCATAAATTCTTCATAACAGATCCAAATTTAGTGAGCCAAATGTGTTGGTTAGGGTACAATATTTAGTATGTTGTGTAATAGTTTTATATCAATTCATAAAATATTTTGTGCGGGGCACTCTCTACAAGGTCGCTCTCTAGAATAAGTCAGAATTCAGCAAGGTATGTCATTTTTGCTATAACTCCTTTTCTGAGAGGTTCCAAGTAGTGACACTTGGAGGAATTTCATAAAACACACTAAATAACATTGTGTATCAGTTTCAGATCTTTATTCAGTACATATTCAAAGTTATGATTACTTCAAGTTAGGGTTGTTGACTAATCCAAAACTAGGCATGTGAGACTAAAGAAAAGTTTGATAAAAAAAGCTATTCTCTTGTTTTTAAAGTTAAGGAAGGTTTGAAAGAATGTGATCATATACACCAGGTCTATTACAGAGCTACAAATTAGATTTGAATGATGAAATTGATGAGGGATTTTGGTTGTGGTACATGTTGAGTACATGGTTGAGACAAGTAGTTGATGAGTTGGTGCACATACATGAGGTGTATAGTTGATGATGTTGGTACATATTGATGAGTCATAATTGATGAGTATTTGACACATGATTGGTACATACTTGGTACATGGTTGGATTTACTTGTTTATGGTACAGGTTGATTACAGGTTGGTGCATGGTTGATGCACTTGTTTATGGTACAGGTTGATTACAGGTTGAGGTACAGGTTGATGTATGGTTGATGCATGGTTCAGATTTATTGGTACAGGTTTACAGTGGTATATCTCACAGTGATAGTGTGACAGTGGTTCCATCATTCTACTTCTACTTCAGGGTGGTAGGACAGGGCAAGGACAGGTGGTTGTAGCCACCTTTCGGTTGTAGCCGAAGAACATTGGGGGTTGTAGCCTCCTTCTAGTTGTATCCAGAGAATTGGGGAGTTGGAGCCTCCCTCAGGTTGTAGCCTGAGAAACTAGGGGGTTGGAGCCGCTTTCCAGTTGCAGCTAGAAAATAAAGGAAGTTGGTGCTTCCAATGAATGTAATTCTTCAAGACATATAAGAAAATGCATTATGTGGTTTTCTCCCAATTTGGGTTTCCACGTAAAACACTGGTGTACTGTGTATGTGTATGATTGTTCATTTGTTCATTGCTTATTTACTTTGTAGTTATTGGATTATAATGCTTCATTGATATAACACTTGGATTATATGGTTAAAAAGGGATTATATTTCTCTATTACTGATTCACCCCCCCTCTCAGTAATCCAACAGGCTCGTGATGATACCCCTTTCCCTTAGTCATGTAACTGAGAGCCACTACCCTGTCTTGGTGACCAGATGATGGTAATGTCACACCGTTGAATCCCTGTGATCATGATAGGTCTTCTAGTGATGAGACCTCCTATCCCCCAACTAACACCTTGAGTCTTCATTATCATTCATTTTGTGGGTCCCCTATTCTTACAAATAAGTATTTTATTGATTTCTCGAGGATCCCTGGGTGAAGTATATCAAAGGTTTTATGATTGGATTTTCTCTTTTTTCGGCTACTTTTACCCTATGGGCCTTCATCCCCTTCTTCCCGCGAGGTAAGGTACAATCCTTTCTTGGGTCAATACACTCCAAGATCCCAAAAGGTTGGGGAGACAGAGGGAAAAAGCTATGGAAAGTGACAAGTATGGTAAGGAACATACGATGAATTTTCAAGGAACCACCTAGCAGAAACCTATCCCCAATTGAAACCAACTTATTGGGACACAATGACACCCCTCTCAGATTTAAATAAGGAAAAGAGCATAAATTCCAAGAAAATGTTTTGAAATAAAAAAAGATCTTTTGCAACATATTCAAATGCTTTAAATATTAGAGTGATATGTACAATGATACCCAGACTCATTAACCCATGGAGAAATACCCACTACCTTGTGGGAACCAGGCCAGTGTGGTGGATGTGTCAATGAAAAGAAGGGCCCCTCGAGGGTTGTGCTCTATCCATCTGTCTCTCAGCACTCCATGTCTACAACATGTTACGCCTAGTTGGGGGTAACATCTAGCTCTTACTCGGGGACATGTGCTCACCGTAGAGCGCATGAGAAACTCATCATCTCTAGTATGACCTGTGCATGCTAAATCTCAACAAAAGATGTCAGTAATTCCTAGGGTGGTGATATCACCCTTTGTCCACATGTGATAAAATCAAATGAAAATTGAAAGTATCTCTAATCTAACATATGATCATGATCATACATATATACAAATGAAGTAAAGAAAATATGTAAATGCAACTAACTATACTAGAATGATATGCAATGGTATGTACAATGGATGTAAATGCCTACCTACCCACCTACACTTACCTGCACTTACCTGTGAAGTCGAGTCTATTCCCCATGTTGGGGCTTGAGGAGACATCCACTAACTGGCAATAGGCATTTCCTCCCTTTGATCATAGACAAGTAGTAGGAATCATTGACTAACTTCATTTTGATCTTGAAGGGTCCAAGCCAAAAATTTGTGCATCCCTTAACATTATTAGGCTTGCCCATATTTGTTTCCCACATCAATACCATGTCTCCCTCCTGATATTCCTTCACTTCGAGATTCATTGGTTCTTGTATTACTCTGGTATATTGTCTCGAGGGAGGAGGGTGGGACTCATCTGTAAATATTTCTTGTTGGCTTGGTTTAATCAATATATCCTTGTCTTCTTTATTTAATAGTTTTACAGAGCTAACTTATTTATCCTTGTATTTGTCAAGTAGTTGTTGGTATTCTTCTTTCTTTGGTCATTGTATTTCATCAAAGTCCTCCTTTGTGTCGAAAGGAAAATCACTAGGGTAAAAGGTAGGAGGAGCTTCTTTTGGCGGTTCATGTACTTCATTAGTTTTAGGTTCATTATAAAAATTGTGTACATGATCCTTGGCCATTGGCATATTAGGTAGGCGTTCAATATTTCCATCCTTCATGGGTAAATTGATATAAGTCAAGTCCATTTCTAACGTGCCTCCCAACATTGCAGCAAATTTTCTAGATAAAATCATGCCCCATACATCAAGGAAATCTACCACAACAATCTCAATTAGAATAACTCTCTCTGGATACTTGGCAAGGTGTAATTCAACATTTTCAACTACTCCATGGGTAGGTTTGGCCCTAGACTCAAATCCACATACATTCCTATAAGGTCATGTGGTTTTCAAACCTAATTGCTCCATCACTTTTAAGGACATCATATTTGCACCTGCTCTAGAGTCGAGCATGCAATTATTCAAACATTTGTTATTTGTTTGCAATGACATGAAGAAAGGTGGGTGGTCATCATAATGTACCCTGAAATGATTTGCTTGTAACATAATAGGAGGGTCCATTGGTTTATTGAACATATTGAATAATTTCTCAAACCTCTCTTTCATGGATGGAACCTTAATGATTTTTTTCAAAGGGACTATCACATGCATTTTAGTCAAGGCGTCTTCCAAGTAAAAATTCAAGTCGACTTTGTTGGTTTTAAGAGTGGTTTTAGGAAGGAGCATATTCATAGGTGGAGTTTGTGAAGTTTTAGGGTCAGTAGAGGGAAGTTGGTTCATTTGTTTTTTCCTAGTATACGCTTGCAACTCTTGTTTCTTCAACTTCTCTCTTGACTCTTAGTTAAGGCTATTTATAACTTCCATCCTAGCCTTCCTAGTTTCTTCTTGTATGCCTTCCTCGTGTTCTTTAGGTGTGATGTTGAGGCGATATTGTGGTTCTTCAACAAATGTGTGGCTCATAATATTCACTTTATCATGATCCTTATTATTCAAGGGACACTCATGCTCCCAATGTGATTCTCTACATTGAAAACACCATGGAATTTATTCTACTACATTTGTGGGGGATAAAGTGTTAGGGACCTCTTGGTCACTCTTTGGTTTGAAAGCTTGGCCAATCTTTTGAAATTTCCCTTTGTAAGGAGGTATGGGAGCTTGTTGTTGGGATCTCTCTAAGTTTACAATCCTATTCATCACCGACTCTTGGTTCTTTACTATGCCATATACAGTTAGTTGAAGCTTTGCCAAGATAGAGCCAATGTCTAAGGTAGACTCAACATTGTGTATTTCTTTGGGTTTGGCCTCAACCTTAACTCTTAGGGTGGAAAAAGGCTCTACCTTGGATGATGATAGGTTATTCTCAATCTTGAGAGCCATCTCATGAGCCTCTTGAATTGTTTTAGGGGCCTTGTCCCTGATAAGAAAACCCATTTGTACTGAAAAAGCCTTGGTATAAAGAAAAATAAGGAAGTTGTTCGAAGGATGGTGGATTTTATGGATTTGCTGCAAGAGTCTTTCAAATTTTTCATGGAATTCCCTGACAATCTCATTCTCAACCTTCTTGATTTCATTAAGTTTAGCTAGAAACATGTTAGGATCATCTTTAACACTCCATATTTTGAGGAAGACATCTTCTAGTTGATCCATAGATGTGATACTAGCATCAGGGAGGCCATTATACCATCTTCTGCTACCATCATAAAGATTGGCAGAGAACAACTTTATTTCCAAATCTTCAACGTCATCACTGATAGGGTGAAGTTGGAAAAGGCCCAGAAATTACTCTTGTGGTCTTCAGTGCTAACTACATCATTATCAGTGAACTTAGGCAACCATTTTTCATACCTAGGAGGAACCTGTCGAGGGTATCCTGAAATGCCTATCATGTCTAATGGCTTAAAGAGTTTGGATGCCCATTTATTTTGGTTGTTAATATGATTTTCATTCTAGGTCTTATTTTGGGTGTTAGACATTATGTTTAAAGGAAGGTTCCCTCCAAACAATGATTTTACTATAGTAGATTTTTGGGGAGGCCTTCTTCTATAAGATTTGGGGGGATTGGTGTACCTCCCTGAACTTTGTGGAGTTGCCAGAAAATACTTTCAAGATGACCAAAGGGAGTGAGGGGTTCACCCTCAGTGGAGTCATCGGGTAAGCTTTGTAAAGTAAAGTATTTGAGGAAAAGGCTTACCGAAAGTTTGTCGTTGACTCGATGTTCACCGACAACGATGAAAAAAATGTTATCGTTGAATCTGTACTTTCCCAAAGCCCAAGGCAAGTGAAACAAGATTGGCGTAACAAGGGGGTGACCTATTGTTGTCACCTTAATAGGAAACCCCTTTTTGTTTAGGAGTAAGATAAGACTACCCCAAGGGAGACGTCCCTAGTAACCTAAAGGGTTGGTAATTAAAGAAAGGATGCAAAGATAACCCACCTCTCACTGGTCACTCAAGTCAGATAGTATTTCCGAGTTTATGTCTTAAGGGGATGAAGCAAATGTAAAAGATGAAGTGTACCTACCAACAACAAGACAACAAGCAAACATATGGCAATTTCAAGTACAAAATATGATATTAATGCTTCAATAAGACAATAAACTAGTGAAATATATGTCAGTTGATATAAAATTACATCAATGGATAAGTTTACAGAAGCAATAAGTAATGTATAATAGATGCAAGAAATACTCTTTAGAAATTCTTTAAAAGACAATAAAAATATAACATTTGTCACTTAGAATGATGACAGCTTGTCATGAACAAAATGTAAAGTGCTTAGCTAGCATTAAAATTCAAGTATGCATAAAAATTGTTGCTCTGAGATGGTTGTAGCAAAGAATTACAATAGCACAATGTTATGACAATTGTAATGTATCCTTCAGAAAATGCAATTTTAAAGACAACAAAATATGACAATTTAATTCTTAAATGATAGTATTTTGTCACATGCAAAATATGAAGTATTTCAGCTATCCAATAATTTCAATGAAATGCTACTAATAGGTGGTTGTAACAGAGGCTATAAAAGCAACAGATTATGGTTAGTTTGCTAAGTTAGGTTAGGGTTAGTAATAGTTAGTAAATAGTAAGAGTTGAAAGCCTTAAAGTTTAAGTGTTGATTGGTTTCTCAAGGAGACGGAGGATGAAGAATAATGCCTTCAAGAGGGGGATGTGTAAATGTGTTGAACCTTCACATAATAGATCAAGCTAGAAAATGACATACATAGTTTGCGGAGAAAATATGAGAAAAGAGAAGCAGGAGAGAAAGAATGGAATAATTATCATTAACCAAATGAATGAATGACAATTTACACATGATATACATTGTATAACTCAACTAATGTGCACTGGGGGATAAGCCAATGTGCCATAGTGGTGGTCTAGAGTGATCTGGACACACACTAGCAGTTACGGGAGTAAACTGCCACCTAGTATAGTCTCTCAGGAAGTTACGTGAGTGAACTACCACCTAGTCTGAGTTAACTAGTCTCTCAATCATCAATTAACTAACTGAAACAGAGTGAAGTGAGAAGGAGATCAGGGAATCATGAGTAATTCACTAGTCTGGTGATAATCCCAAGGACAATGTGCACTAGTTGGTGAGGATCCCAATGATGCATGGTGATGATCCCAATGTGGCATCTAGACTCCACTCAAATGATCAAACTAAAGTGTGAAATGAAGAGAATATTCTCCTAGAGGAAGATTCTCCCTAAACTATAGGAGACTGAATAATGACTAATAAACATAGGGAAAACCTTAGGAAAAAGAAATCCTATGTGTGTGTGAAGTATCTCCAACAGGATAGAGTCAAAAGTAGTGTCTTCATGTTTGAGGCTGATAACAAGATGATATTGTTGATCTAAGAAAGAAAAGAGGACTAGGAGGAGTAGCACCTTATGTCATCCTAGGATACTAACCTTAATAAGGGAGCTAGCTAGGGTGCAAGCTCTTCTAGGCCCTAGTGTCTCCTTCTTCTTAGACTTCTTTGAAGATTAAATTTATAAGAAATCACAATTAGTCAATACCTCCAAAGTGGTATCACTTTAGGGCCTTGGAGGTTTGACAATTATTAGATCAATCAAGTAAAGCTTAGCAAATAGAAAACAAAGTAGTAACTTAAGTCCTTTGTTTTTAGGGTTCATTTAGCTTGAAATTTCATAATATTTTGCCATGAGCAAGTAAACCATACCATAACCATTCAAATAAATGACAAGAGAAGAATTTACTTACTTTTACCAAGAATAATCATGCAAAATAACACTAAATTTCCAAGAAACTTCACCCATTTTTATCCAAGTTGCAAAAATAGCCTCTAAGAGAGATGTGCCTCACAATTTCAGTTAAAGTCCTCCCAAGAAGGGTGCAAATTTCAATCCTCCTCTCTCACAATGAGATTTATAATGAACAATGAAAGTTAGTTTTGTTTATTTATACAAAACTTGACCTTCAATTACTTTAGGTCAAAAAATCAGAGCCGACCCTGAACATTTACTTCAAAAATTAAATTTACACAAAATTACATTAAAAATCCTTCTAAGGATGATGTCATGCTCCTTTAGGGAGACATTGAGCCCCATACGTGGGACATTGGGCAAGGAGGATGCAGTGCTAGGCCTCCAAAGGCCATAAACTATTCCCACACATGTGTTGGCCGTTGACCAAGTTTTGGAGAACCTTGGTCGTGTTTGACCATTTTTGGGACTTCGACAGGCTAGTCGAAGACGGAGCGCCCAGGCGAAGCGGAGATCGCGGGATCTCGCCCTTTTTGTAGGATTTTTGGTTTTTAGGGTTTATGTAACAGGTATGGGATGTCGGTCCATGGGTCTTACCCATGTTTAGGCCCTTTTTGTAATGTATAAATAAGTATCTAGGAATTGTAAGAAGTAGATCTGGTTAGCTATGTGAAAATACCTAGTAGGTCGATGGCTTAGTGCTAATGTTAGCTATGTGCAAGAAGATGTGTTAAGGCTTGCAGAGCTAAGTGAAAGCATTTTGTAGGTGCTTTGTGCACGGACTATGTAAAGGCTTTGTGTTGTATCAAAATAGGGGAAGGAGGATCTGGCGAGGTGCACGTAGATCTCTTGTCCTATGCAGAGTCGGATTTGTGGCTTAGTGCCTGTAAGAAGATTGGAAGAGACTATTAAGAAGAGAATAAGATTGGTGTACATAGCCCCACACTGGGGCGAACCATGTATATCTTGTGTTATTATGTTTTGTGCAATGTGTTCATGGTGTTTATGTTTCTATTTGCTTAGTGTTGATTGATGAATGCATCTGATGTAGTAACTTAGTGTGTAGTATATGAATGAATGTTAGATTTGCTCTGATGTTATGTGTTAACTGTTTAGATGTGCTTAGATCTTAATTAATAATTCTTTTTTTTGTAATTAGGGTTTTATCCTGTGATGTAAATAAGGGTTAAAGACTAATGAATGTTAAATGCTAAGTGCTTTGGTAAGTATTGTGATCACATATTTGTGTCCCAGCTAGGTTGTAGACACTTGAGTCCTGCAACCCCCCATGCCTCTACCTCGGGTGAGACTTCATCTGGTTCACAGGTGTTGCCTAAAGGGTCAATATTTATGGTTTTGTTGGTGTGTTTTTGAAGCATTGAACCCTGGGTCTACCCCTACCCCAACAAATGGTTTCGTTGTCAGGACCTGTAACTGTGATTGTTGGGAACTGAAGAAAAAAAAGAAATCTTTGTGTGTAGATCTGTTGTTGTTGTGCACATTATTCTACTTGACTTGTGAAGCTTTGTGCTAAGAAGAGAAGCTTGATCTGAAGAAAAGAGATAAGATCTTAAATCTTTGTGCTCTATTAAAATTAAGATAAGTGGAAATGTTTGTTTCGAAAGTATGGATTTATGTATGTTTGATAGATTTTGTCCTAGTCTGAAAACTAGGGCACAGCTAGAAGAAAGAAGATTTTATATGAATAGATTTGATAAAGATAGTGAAAGCTATGTTATTCCTATGCATAGAAATAATTTTTGGACTAACAAGTGGATGTAGGATCCTAGAAATAATTTTTTGCAGGTCCATCACTGTGATCCCAATGCGCAGTACAGAAAAGGTTGGGGATCGTTCAAGAGAAAGAGAGGATTGACATTATGTTATAGCTGCAGAAGATCGGGACATATTTCTAAGGAATGCCATGGTAGAGGTCCTATTTGTCTTTGTTGTAAAGTTGTTGATCATGAGGTTTTGAATTTCCCTATAATGATTGCTAAAGTTGAGAAGATGAACATGAAACAAGAAAACCATGAAGAAGGTCAAGAGACTAAGGATATACTAGAACACCAGAAAGAATCAGAGACTATATTATTACATATGAAAGAAACATTAAATGATCACAGAGACATCAGTTTACCAGGGATCTTAAAAGAAAAGCAGTGCATAGAAACAAGAATAGGAGACTTCAACATAGACTGTGTATTAGATGAGGAAACACAAGTGAATATTATTCCAGAAAGTACTTGGGAAAATTTGGGAAATCCTGCTATGATTCCTTCATTGGGAGGGATAGGATTGCTTAAAGGAAAGATGATAACCCTATGTGGAAGACTTACTTATGTACCTATGATTTCTCATGGAGCATCGACTGAAGAAGAATTTGAGGTCATTAAGTTTTTTGAGAACAACGCTCCTATTGCACTTTTGTTAGGAAGGACCCGGATTGAGAATGATCAGATGCGAAGGAAAGAAGAAGAGGAAGCCATAGAACAAAAAAAAAAGGAATTAAAGGACTTCATAGCCAAGAAAATAGAACAACTAAGAGAAGAACAAGAGGGCAAGTCGAAGCAATTGAGGGCCAAAGACCTAGCTGTCAAAGTTGAAAGAACATAAGAAAACTTAAAGAACCTATCCACGCAGGAGAGAATAGCACCTACTCCAGAAATAATAAGAGAAGAGGTATTCCACTTGAACCCTTTGAAAGACCCTCAACAGTGTTAATTTACTATGCTAAGAGCAGATAAGAATAAAAATGGAAAGAGGAATTCAGTGACTCAGATCACAGGAAAGAAGGCCAGAAATATCGGTAAGAAAAAAACAAAGTTAGAAAAATTGCAGGAAGCTCCAGAGAGGACTTCGCAGAAGGAATGCTTGAAGAACTTGAACCTCGTCGGAATAGCATAACAACGCAAAAGGGAACTTCGACTTGCTAAAGAAATATGACCTTTGGAGGCATCCTGACCGTTAGAACGATGCTCCTGAACAGTTAGAAATGTAGTTATTGCCGAAAAGATCGACATTGGAATGTTGGGACTACGCCAAAACGGATGGAATTGTATTGCTTGAGGCATTCCTATGCGTTGAAAGAGTTTGTTACGACGTTTCTTATTTAATTCATCGAATGCCTCACCAGGGAAACTTTTGCAAATTGAGATATTCGAGCCCACAAAGAACTGATTGCTATCGCGCTATGCTTTTGAGACCTCGCCACCCGTTGCTTACCTCAAGTATCCGTTCAACTACCCAAGATATATGATCACGAGTGTGCATGTCGGGCGATCTTAGCGCACTAGAGAAATCTGTAGAAGAGATTCTAATCGACCTTATGTCTGAGAAGGTCATGTCCATAGGACTACATTCCTCGTCGACGGCCAGATTGCAAGCATCCCCCTCGACTGCACGTCGATCTAGTCGATCAACGACTGAGAAAAGAAGCAAGCACCGCGACGACCTGGAAAATGCAAAGCTCATCCCGTCGGTCTTGCCCAACTACATCCCACCTCTAGTTGGCGTAGTTATTCGTGACAGCGTCACGAGAAATTTCGAGTACACACTCATCATTGCGTACCTCCCGAAGGGGATACACACAGTCGGACTGTAGCTCGAACTGATCCTTGATCTTAAGATCAATGACTTTAACCTGGGATATAGGAATAATTTTGCGTTGCTTGCACCACATAGGTACTTGAAAAAGATGACTGGGATGAAGCCAAAGATATTTCCCCAGCCATGGACTAAGGAGATCATGAGGTCCACCATCCTTAATGTTATGAAGATACCCCACTTCGGCTGCCATCAGGAGGTTAACACATGTGTTAAACTCCACCTGTCGTGCTACCATGGAGGTTATCTCTAGTTGGATAGACATGTGATTGTGGATCCAGCACTGATCCACGTGATCACTCGATTGAGCATGCAGGGATCGGACCCTCAGAAATTCTACCCAGGGAAGGTTGCGGATTGCACCCTAGTGCAACATATAATGGAAACCTATGGCGATGTGGAGATGGGGAAGCAAGGCTACAAGGTATCCTCCATCCAAGATGGTGCAGTGCACCTAGATTTCCAGTTGATCATTGGTAACCTCGTCAGTAAGAACAGACCAACGCAAATCATGGGGTTTGTCTTCAACCTCATAGGGAAGTGTGTTGAAGGGATGCAGATGAATTGGGTGAGCTACCTTGTCAATGAGTTAGAGAAGGACTGTCATGAAGAACAGGACCAAGGCTACGAGTTCCACTTTAGCTGGTTACTAATACTCATAGCATTTTTTGCTTGGGATATTCCAGAGGGAGAGACATTCCTTGAATTCAAGCCATCCGAACCACTAGCCGCTAGGTTCACCACCTTGTGGTATACGAGCGACATGGCGAAGTAGTGGCAATCAAATGTGGTGTTTCACACTTACTACCTACATCTCAGGTGAGCCATTGAGTCATTCCCTCAAATGACTCTGAACACCTTGCATACTTACAGGCCACTAGCGAAGTTCCACGCAGACTGCCACTTCATATACATCAATGCATGCAAGGATGAAAGCAAGGAGGAGTTGCAGTCGTATTACAAATTAAATGATGAATACATGGAGGATATAACTAAGGAATGGTCAGTTGAATTCCTTGTACCAATTGAGCAGACAGAGCTCTCTGACCCTGATATCATCAAAAGTCATTTGGTCACCTGAGAAGAGTATGATGGACCTAGCAGTGCTAAGAAGAAGACCAAGAAGGAAGAAGTGTTGGACATAAAAAGTGCATCAGATGAAACTATGTCTGATTCAACTAGAGGAGGAGGAGGTGACGAAGTAAACCAAGAGGAGGAAGGGGAAGAAGACAAGGAGGAAAAGGGTGAAGTGACACCACCAAAGGATCCCCTTACAAAGGCTGAGACGTCAAATAAAAGGAAGGTTTCTCCAAAGAAACCCTCAGCGTGGAAAAGGTCATGAGCCAATAAGACTCAGTCATAGACTATGCTCACAGTGGATGATATTGGCCTCATCATCATAGTTGTAGCAGATACTTCGGAGGATATTTTGCAGTGAAACAAAGCAAAGCAAGAGACAATGTATGACAGAATCGAGGTGGAGCTGAAGGGGGTATAGCAAGCTCTCTATTCGAGTCGCGCAGTGTCTACTGCGTTGTCGTCATCAGAATGTATAGAATTGGGAGATGAGCTACCCAACTACATAGAATAGAATATGTGATAGAGGCTCGCCTTTGACGTGTACAGAAAGAAAAAGAATAGGCCATAGAGGCCTTGAAGCAAGCACAGGAGGAATCCCTAGAGCAACATCAGGTTGTGCAACAAGAGAAAGATGACCTTTGGGCGAAGTTTGAAGAGAACAAAGAGTAGATCCAGAAAGAAAAAGAACTGCTGCTTGTAGAGCAGATTGGGGTTAGAGAAGCAGTAAGGCAAGAAGATGTGTTAAGGCTTGCAGAGCTAAGTTAAAGCATTTTGTAGGTTCTTTGTGCACAGACTGTGTAAAGGCTATGTGTTGTACCAAACTCAAGGAAGGAGGATCTGGCAAGGTGCACGCAGATCTCTTGTCCTATGCGGAGTCATCTTTGTGGCTTGGTGTCTGTAAAAAGATTGGAAGAGACTAATAAGAAGAGAAGAAGATTGGTGGGCGTAGCCCCACACTGGGGTGAACCATGTATATATTGTGTTATTGAGCTTTTTGCAATCTGTTCATGGTGTTTATGTTTCTATTTTCTTAGTGTTGATTGATGAATGCATCTGATGTAGTAGCTTAGTGCATAGTATATGAATGAATGTTAGATATGCTATGATGTTGTGTGTGTTGGATCATGTTGTCATTGATGCCAATGGTTTGATTGATTGATGTCAAGTGATTGATTGATGTCAAAGGATTGATTGATTGATGATTGATGTAATATAATATGTATTTTTCTTGATGAGATTGCATATATGAAGATGGATCAATGAGTTGTCATTGATATGATGAAGATGGATCAATGAGTTGTCATTGATACATGATGAAGATGGATCGTTGTGGTTTCATTGCTATATGATGCATTGTTAGAAAAATGTATAGATGACTCATTATTGTCTTATCATGATTGATAAGGTGCACAAATGGATGAACTCCAAAGTGGTCCCCTTATGATGAAAGCCCTCACTGGAAGACGCTTTGTGGATTGAGTTCTCCTAGAAGAATGGTTGGAGGACCCTTGCTCTCATTATTTTCTTATCATGATTGATAAGGTGAAAAAATGGATGAACTCCAAAGTGATCCCCTTATGGTGAAATCCCTCACGAGAAGGCGCTTTACGGATTGATTTATCCTAGAAGAATCGTTGGAGGACCCATGCTTGTATGTGGAATAATGAGATGAAGATCAAGGAAATTATTGGTGAAAATATCCTAGATGGATAGTGCTTGTCATGCCATTT
>ML812662.1:125393-154902 GCA_009831015.1 Picea engelmannii
GGCAATATAGCATGGGCTCGCATTCCTGATGAGAAAAGGAAAGCATTGCAGCCTAAAAGTGAGAAGTCTATATTTGTTGGTTATTCTGAAGATGTCAAAGGTTATAGACTTATTCAATCACATTGTAATGAAATTATTATTAGAAGAGATCTTAAATATAATGAAAATATCTTGGCCTGCGAGCCTAATTCGGCGTTTGTTCCTTCCTTGGCCTGCGAGCCTAATTCGGCGGTTATACCTTCTTCAGCCTGCGAGCCATCTTCGTCATTTGTTCCTTCTTTTGTTCTGGTTTCCTCTTCAGATGATGACAGTGAGGATGAAAATCCATCTCCGCTTTCTCACCTTCCTCCAGATGAATCCTTTGAACCTTAACCAGCACTAGCTCCATCGCTTCCTAGATGGGTCTATTCAACACAAGAAGCCGTTGGTGATATTTTCGGTGGTCCGTCAGATCAATATCAGACATGTTCACAGTTCCAGTGAGTGTCTTCTCTTTTTTCTCAAGTTTCAGAAAATCATGATCCAAAGACATTTGCAGAAGCTTCGGGTCATCCAGATTGGGATACAGCAATGAATGAAGAGTATTGTTCTTTAATGGAAAACAATACTTGGGATCTTGTACCTCTTCCAAAGGAAGAAAACTTGTTACATGTAAATGGGTCTACAGAACTAAGTATGCATCATATGGAAGTGTTGAAAGACAAAAGGCTCAGTTAGTTGCCAAAGGATTTTCCCAATTTGAAGGAATTGACTATAATTAAACCTTTTCCCTTGTATCCAAAATGAATTCCATCTTTCTTGTTCTTGCCCGTGTTGCCTCACATAAATGGGAGGTCCATCAAATGGATGTTAAATCTCCCTTATTGCACGGAGATTTGCAAGAAGAAATCTACATGGAACAACCTCCCGGCTATGTCTAGAATGACTCTAGCGTTGTTTGTCATCTTAAGAAATATATTTATGGTCTCAACCAAGATCCTCGAGCTTGGTATGCCAAAATGAACAGCTTTCTTATTGCCACTGGATTCTCTAGATGCCATTTTGATCCTAATGTCTATACCAAGAAAGTAGGAAGCCATCTCATAATCCTTGTCCTTTATGTTGATGACCTTATCCTTACTTGTAGTGACTCAAAACTTTTAAACCATCTGAAAACCAACCTTAAGAAGAAATTTGAAATGAGGGACTTAGGATTTTTGCACTATTTCCTTGGCCTCCAAGTTTTGTAAACCAATGAAGGAATTTTTATTTCTCAATCTAAGTATGCTTGTGACCTTCTTTGTTGCTTTCAAATGGATGATTGTAAACCAGCCCCTTCTCCCTTCCAGTCTGGAGTGAAGCTTATTTCCACCTGTACTTATCCTGAAGTTGATGCCACCTTGTACCGTAAATTAGTTGGTAGCCTCTTATAATTGACTCATACTCGTCCTGATCTTTCCTTTGTTGTTAGTCTTGTTTCTCGGTATATGCAAATACCCCATGAAAGCCATTGGAAAGAAGCTAAAAGGATAATTTGCTATGTTCATGGTACAGTTCAGTTCGGGATACATTACAGTTCAGGGGGGGACTCCCTCATTGGTTGGTTTCACTGATTCAGATTCAGTCGATGACCCTGATGATCGGAAGTCTACTGCAGGTTATGTTTTCAGCCTTGGTTCAGGACCTGTCACTTGGGCCTGTAAGAAACAACATGCTATTGCACTTTCTTCAGCAGAAGCACAGTAACGAGCAGCAATAAATGCAAGTCAGGAATTCTTGTGGCTTCAACAGATCCTTTTAGATTTTGGATTCCAGCAGCAGCATCTGACCAACCTTTGGTGCGACAATCAGAATGCCATCAAGCTCGCCAAAGACCCAGTTCAACATCAACATAGCAAGCACATCGAGATACACATGCACTTCATCATAAAGCTCATTCATGATCAAGTTATTGAAGTGCTCTTTTTCCCTACAGAAGATCAAGTTGCAGACATTTTCACAAAGTCTCTTACAGAAGCGAAGTTTTCCAAACTTCGATCTATGTTAGGAGTTCAGGATGTTGTCATTAAGGGGGGATTGGCTTTAATGCCTCCTTCCTTCTCCTATTTTGTCACTATTGTAAATCCTTCAATCCTATCCCAAGTTTTTCTTAAGAGGGGATGTTAGGATATTTAGACACTTAGGAGTTACTTAAGATCTAATTGGTCTAATGTGTCATTAGGTAAAAGTGTGTTTCTTAGTGTGTTTCTTTAGTATGCATTAGTATGAATTTATAGTTTGGAAATTGGATGGTCACGATATCTTCCCGACATAGAATGATCTGATGGTTCATACTCTCCTCGATCTTAATAGCCATTGATTTGTGCCTTAACACCCGATTGGTCCATGATCTCTATTTAAAGAGAATGGAGGGTCATTTGCCGATGATCGATTGTGACAAACTCTCTTGTAAAATATCTTTGTAATCTTTTTATTTGCATTAATAAACTACTCCAAGTGGTCGTGTTGGCTGGGGCTGTCGATGTTTCCCCGTAGGATTTTTACCACATGAAAACGTTGTTGTGTTGATATTTGATCTGGTTATGTGAGTGGTTCTGAAGGTGTTCGTCCTCTGTTGGAATACATGTTTTTTCGAACACATCCCATGAGGTAAGGTACAATCCCTTCTGTTGAGGGGTCCTAAATCCCTTCAACTCAACAGTAGGAACCAAACCCGCCACCGAGGCTCAATTAGACTCTGCGGCGTTTAATAGTGGAATGGTTCTCCAGATCTTGCGATCCGACCAATTAATCGATGGGCTTTACATAGTGATCGATAGGATGTCTTCTTATGAAAACTCCTCCTTCAGTTCGGACATTCTCTTTTTGTATTTTCTCTTATAGGTGGGACCGATACAAGATAAAAGTCGGTATAAACCAACTAGGTAACAAAGTGGGAAAGCTTAACTACTGGAAAAGACTGAGCTTGGGATAACGTGTTTACTCTAGCATGAAAACAATGATTCTCTACCACAAGCCTAGTACTAATACATTAACCTGTTGGTGTTCCAATTATTGACTGAGGTGTGATTATCAAAAGAAAACACGTATGTAATAAATGATGGAAAGAAATATAATTCCCTTAGCTCTAATCATCAATCACATACTAACACAATGATTTACTCTTCATCATTAAAGACAAGAACTATAAAAACATTGAATCATATAACTTATCAACGGATTTAGAAGTTCTTACTCGTTACAGCATCCATTCATGAGATGAAATCGGAAATAATTCTTCTTCAAATCCAATCATACACACTTTTGATGAAAAACACAAACTTATCTCTGGTCCTAAACATGACTCCTCAATTAAGGCAGCTCCGGAATAGTTCTTTACAAATCCAAAATGAGGGTCTTTGCAACAACCATCGACCCCTTGCTTACAGGTCGATCCTCCTATTTATAACATACTATTAACTAAAAAAAACTATTAAAAGTGCAGCTAAGTAAAACAAAACTTGCCACATGGCACTCTCTTCTCTCAATCTTCCAAGAGTCATCAAATGATCTCACTTGAGTGGATGACTCTTCTCGTACTCCGACCATTTGACAAAGAGATCCTCGCATTTGTTAGCATATGGGAATCTATGTTGTTCCATTGGGGCCGAAAGGATCTCTCTTATCTCTACTGCCCGTGCCCGATACTTGACTATTATGGCACTTAACTACTGCAACATGGCTCGATCTTTGATCGGGCGTTCCATGAACCTCTTCACTTGTATGGGCACCATGTCCGCCATCTTTTCTACCTCTACAGCCCATGATGAGTCTTGTTCATCATGTAATTTGACTATGTCGCGCAAGTCGACAAAGTCATCGAGTGTGACGAATTCGGGGAGGTTTATTTTCCTCATTTCCCAGTTGATCTTGGTCCAACTCTTTTTGCATTCAGCCCATTTCTCTCGAATTTCCTGATGAGTTTCTTGAGCCATTTTTACCCAATATTCGGTCGACTTTTTTATGCAGTCAATGTTTCTTTCCTTGAGTACCTAGATGTCGTTCTCTTTGGCATCTCAACTTTGTAGAGCCGTGTTGATGTAGTCGATCCTTTCCACGGCTTTGTGTTATTTATCATACCAACTTTCCATATCCTTGCATGTCTCCAGTGCCATGAGGGTGTCTTATTGAAGCTCGGTTACCCTTGCAGTGAATAGGTGTCGTTCATCTGTAAATTTGTTGTAGGCTTCCTGTAATTCGCTCCTTAGGAACACTGCGGCATGTGTAGTGTCTTGGTAATATTTATCCAAATGGCACAGATGTTCCAATTCCTTCATAGCAGTGTCCATCTCCTCGTCATCCCTTTTATCTCTATCCAGGGTGGCATCTGTGATTGCCACTCCTGCACCGATAAGTTCAGATGTCTTGGCATGCTCTGTGTTGATCAGTGTTTCCTTCGTGGTGATGAGGATGGAGCGATCTAGACTAATCCTCCTCTTCTTAGTGGTTCTCTACATTATATATTTCCTTTTCTGGTCATAGAAGATGGCATGTATGTCAGCAACTTCATCCACAGGTTCAGGGATTTGTTGTTCTCCCCAGGTAAGCATATTTCTGAGGCTCTCGACAGTGTATATTTTTTCAATACTGAGTTCTTGAACCTCTTCCATGTATTCTGAAGGTTCGGTCTCTAGTTTTTTCTCATCAAGAGGTTGAGTACCGATTGAAATTGAAGCATCAGGAATTGGCTTGGTACTTACTTGATAACCAGTTGTTGGGATGTCGATTTCTTGATGTGGAGCTTCTTCCTTTTGTTCGTCTGACATTGGCTCGTCATTCAAACTATCTGCTTGGGTCTTTGGTACATCTGGTAGCTCAGTGTCTAAGACACTTTCGACCTCCTGTTCATTCTGTGGAAGGCCCCTAATTTGAGCGTCGAGAGCTTGGGAAGATGCCTTCTTAGGCTCCTTTTCCTCTGTGATCGGAATAGGAGTCACCAGGGACGCCTCCGTAATTTCTTCATCATCATAGATGTTTATCAATACGCAGAGGGAGTTTGGTGCACTTGCTCTCCCTGATGTTCTTTCTCTCTCCGGCTAAGCTGAACCATCCCCCGATGATTCGACATGTGGCATTGTAACTTCAAGGTTATCTGACTCGGCAATTTCATCAATTTGTATTAGCTCAGAGCTGCTTAGACCTACACGTCTTTCATCTGAGTTATCGGCAGGGGCCCCTATCATTCTTATGAGGTCTGGGTCATCTTGCAATTGATCAATTATTCATTGTTTCTGTTCTATCATGATAAGCTCCCTTTCCCATGCATCCTATGTCATAGGAAATCCTCTATCTTGCACCGGAGCCACCAGGGGAACCTTTGTTGATTTTGTCACTCTGATTTCTTCCCTAGCTCTGAGGGCCTCTTGAGCCGATTTCTTTATGGTCATCGCATGTTCATCCAAGATTATGGCCCTAAACCTGGTCATTTTGGGGTCGGCCATCCTTGCTACCACCTCGTCCTAGTTCTAGGCATTTTTGGTGAAGACTTCATCTTCAAATTTGTCGTGGGCGTACGGCTAGCAGGATGACACTTATGAAGCGTGTTGCAAGACCAGGCCCTTTGGATCATGTCTGTGGAATCAGATTGTCTGGAACCCGAACTCGAGTTGGATCATCCCTTCTTGTTTGGCATGATTTGTATCTTTAACCAAGTAGAAACCTACATGGAAACCATAAGGAATGAATGCCCGCTTCTTGTCCTTGACCAGGGTGGTGTTGTAGCCTTGCAAGATGGTTTCATAGCATATTTGTCCTACTAAAAGAAGGTCTAGTACATGAGTTGGTAAGAGATGTGGTGCTCTGGTGGCCCTGAACACCCTGATGTAGGTGTCGTGCTTGTCCAAGTACCAGTGGCCTACCTTGGAAATCATTTTCTTGGTCGCAGCTGATAGTCTGGGGAATTCCTTCTTAAAAAGAAAGAAATAAATCCACGCAATGAATTCATCACAAATGAGGGAGTAAGATGTTTTATACATGTTCTCCCATAGCACGTTGAAGTAGACGTGGACCGAGATCTTTGCAACATGTCATCTTAGGTTCATGTCAGTGAATATGTTTCTAGCGCATGTGACATCGAGCAAATACGAAGCCATGTAGAATGTTGGTGTCTCTCCTTCCTTCAGCGTCTAAGCCTGTTGTATACAGATGCTCAATTATTTATAAATGATCACTCCCCAGTTGAAACCACTCTCGGAGATCACCATTGTGTAAGCCAAAGGCATCCACACCTCTGAAAATATGGAGCAGTCCTTCCCTCCATATAATCGGCAGATGAGAGCCATCAAATAGATGTATGGCTCTCTTAAGTTGGTCGTCTTGTACCAGCTAGTGCTCTAGTTGGTGTATTTCTTGTCTTCCCTCTACCATGAGGCCATCACCCAGCACGTGTCGCGGTGCTCGTATAACCTCACGACGAAATCTGTATTTAGACGCTCCTTGGCGTCTCGGAGTTTGTAGTATTTCTGGACCTCTACCGAAAGGAACACCCCGACACACCCACCATTGTCATCGTTGATTAAGCATTTATGTGTGTATGCTTGGTCGATGGGCCACTTTAGGACTTCAATACAGGGGAAAATAAGGGTTTTTCTCACCACCATATGTAGGTACGATCGTCGGATGTTCGAGAACACCTCGTCGTCGAGTGCTCTTACATATGGGTCATTGTGTGGGACATATTTTGGGTATTCCTCCTGGATGATCTTGTTAAAGAGTTCTCCCCACTATGGGAGCATCATCTTGGACCTTGTGCTTGCCTTTGCATATTCAAAGGCCAAAGGCTAGATGAAAACCTTCTTTATCATTGTCTTAGTGACAGGTTTCGGTCTCGGAGTGTATTCTAATTGTTTTGCGGCCCCTGGAGAGGAGCCTTTGCCTACCTCTGGTTTTTTCATCTCCGATGCCCTCGGAGATCATCTGGTGGTTGGATTTCTTGGCGGCATTGTTCCTACAGTTAAAATAAACATTCAGAGACTGTGTAAAGAGCAACACTGAATAAGAAACATATAATTTGTAGCCATGTAAAATTTATAGACTTGGATACATACCTATGAAGCTTGCTAAAACCTAGTTGTTTTGATACTCACGGGATCTCTGTGGCCTTCGATCTACTTGTCTTTCATCTTCGGATGCTATGAATTTCCTTGCGCGTAGAATGATTTTTTTTACAATGGCTCAAGAGAATTTAAATCAGGGAAGAACTTACTATGTTACATCAACCATTCAATTCGGGTGATGAGTGAAATTTAAACAAATCTATTGTCGAATCTTTACAACTTAAATTCATCGTGGGTTGACGGTGAAGGTGTGGGCATTATGTTGTTTATCAGTGATTTTGAACGGTCGTTTTGATTATAGCATGAGGTAGCAACTAATGTGGGATTTGGTATTAATTATCCCCCTTAAATGCTCAAAATTTGATCATATCTAACACTAAAACATCCCATCATGTCGCTCTCTCAGTGGGTGGATCGGGGATCGAGGATGCACTATGAACGTTTCCATTGATGTCCTTTTGCAAAAACGCTCTGACGCCGATCAATCTTGTCGTACAATGTTTTCCTGGAAAAGATGACTCGGAGGTGTGACTCAGACTCAAGTAACCAAGAATGACTTGGGGAAAAACTAGACCGTACGATTTTCCAATCTGGAAAAGACACGTGGCATTGAAGACCAGTGACCTAATCGTGTGTATTAATTAGAGTTGGGAATTTCCTTAAGTTATTCATTCTAAAACAAACCTTAGCTTGTCAATGCCGAAAATGTATCCAGGGTCGGCGATCAACGATAAACCTTGTTCGACAACACAGGTATTCCAACAAAGGACGAACACCTTCAGTAACCACTCACATAACCAGATCAAATATCAACACATCGATGTTTTCACGTGGTAAAACCCCTATGGGGAAACATCCACAGCCCCAGCCAACGCGGCCACTTGGAGTAGTTTATTAATGCAAAGAAAAAGATTACAGAGATATTTTACAAGAGAGTTTGTCACAATCGATCATCGACAAATGACCCTCCATGCTCTTTAAATAGATATCATGGACCAATCAAGTGTTAAGCCATGGATCAATGGCCATTAATATTGAGGAGAGTATGAACCATCGGATCACTCTATGTCGGAAACATATCGTGACCATCGGATTTCCTAACTATAAATGCAAACTAATGCATACTAAAGAAACACACTAGGAAACACACTTTTACCTAATGACACATTAGACCAAGTAGATCTTAACTAACTCCTAAGTGTCTAAATATCCTAACATCCCCCCTTAAGAACAATTTGGGATAGGATTGAAGGATTTAAACTAGTGACACAATAGGAGAGGAAGGAGGCATGAGAGCCTATCCCCCCTTAATGAAAACTTCCTGAACTCCTAACATAGATTGAATTTTGGAAAACTTCGCTTCTGTAAGAGATTTTGTGAAAATGTTTGCAACTTGATCTTCTATAGGGAAAAAAACCACTTTAATAACTTGATCATGAATGAGATTTCTAATCAAGTGCATGTGTAGCTCGATGTGTTTCTACGCTAATGTTGAATTGGGTCTTTGGCGAGCTTGATGGCACTCTGATTGTCACACCAAAGGTTGGTCGGATGTTGTTGCTGGAATCCAAACTCTGAAAGGATCTGTCAAAGCCACAAGGCTTCCTGACTTTCATTTAACGTTGCTCAGTACTCTGCTTTTGCTAAAGAAAGTGAAATAGCCTATTTTTTCTTACATTCCCAAGTGACAGGTCCTGAACCAAGGCTGAAAACATAAAATGCAGTAGACTTCTAATCATCAAGGTCGTCGGCCCAATCTGAATCAGTGAAACCAACCAATAAAGGAGTCCCCTCTGAACTGTAATGTATCTCAAACTCAATTCTTCCACGGACATAGCGAAGTATCCTTTTAGCAGATTTCCAATGGCTTTCATGGGGTGTCTACATAGATCGAGCAACAAGACCAAAAGCAAAGGAAATATTAGGATGGGTATGAGTCAAGTATAAGAGGCTACCAACTAACTGACGGTACAGGGTGGCATCAACTTCAGGAGAAGTACAGGTGGTAGTAATCTCAACTCCAGACTGGAAGGGAGAAGGGGTTGGTTTACAATCATCCATGTGAAAGCGACAAAGAAGGTCACAAGCATACTTAGACTGGGAAAGAAAAATTCCTTCATTGGTTTGAAAAACTTGGAGGCCAAGCAAATAGTGCAAAAAGCCTAAGTCTGTCATTTCAAATTTCTTCTTAAGGTTGGTTTTCACATGGTTTAAAAGTTTTGATCCACTACCAGTAAGGATAAGGTCATCAACATAAAGGACAAGGATTATGAGATGGCTTCCTACTTTCTTGGTATAGACATTAGGATCAGAATGGAATCTAGAGAATCCAGTGGCAATAAGAAAGCTATCCATTTTGGCATACCAAGCACGGGGAGTTTGCTTGAGACCATAAAGAGATTTATTAAGGAGACAAACAAGGATAGAGTCATTCTGGACATAGCCAGGAGGTTGTTCCATGTAGATTTCTTCTTGAAAATCTTTGTGCAAGAAGGCGGATTTAACATCCATCTGATGGACCTCCCATTTATGTGAGGCAGCAAAAGGGAAAGAACAAGACGGATGGAATTCATTTTGGCTACAGGGGCAAAGGTTTCATTATAGTTAATTCCTTCAACTTGGGAAAATCCTTTGGCAACTAATTGAACCTTGTGTCTTTCAACACTTCCATCTGATGCATACTTAGTTCTGTAGACCCATTTACATATAACAAGTTTTCTTCCTTTTGGAAGAGGTAAAAGATCCCAAGTATCGTTTGTCATTAAAGAACGATACTCTTCATTCATTGTTGTATCCCAATCTGGATGACCTAAAGATTCTGCAAATGTCTCTGGATCATGAGTTTCTGAAACTTGAGCCAAAAGAGAAGAGGCTCATTGGAACTATGAATTTGTCCCACGTTGATCTGAAGGATTGCCGACAATATCACCAGTTGCTTCTCATGTTGAACGGACCCATCTAGGAAGCGAAGGAGTTGGTGTTGGTTCAGGTTCAAAGGACTCATATGGAGGAAGGTGAGCAGGTGGAGGTGGATTTTCATCCTCATTGTCATCATCTGAAGAAGAAACTAGAACAAAAGAAGTCACAAACGCCGAAGATGGCTCACAGGCCGAAGGAGGCACAACCGTGAAATTACGCTCGCAGGCCAAAGAAGGCACAAATGTCGAATTAGGCTCGCAGGCCAAGAGATTTTCATCAAATTTATCATATATTTTAATAATAATTTCATTACAATGTGGTTGAAGAAGTCTGTAACCTTTGACATCTTCAGAATAACCAACAAATATACACTTCTCACTTTTAGGCCACAATGCTTTCCTTTTCTCATCAAGAATGTGAGCCCATGCTATACTGCCAAATACACGGAAGTGACTTACATCTGGTTTAATTTGGATTCCCTATGTATATGGAACAGTGTGTTGCATTTGGATTCCCTATGTAGTGCAGTAACTAGCAAAATTATTGTTCACATATTCGCTTCCATTATTTGTTCTTAACCTTTGAATTTGATGTCCAGATTGCTTTTCTACAAGGGCCTTGTAGGCCAAAAACTTGTCAAAAATGTTGCTCTTAAGTTTTAAGAAGTAAACCCAAGTATGTCTGGAAAATTCATCAATCAAAGTTAAGAAATACTTGCACCGAGAAAAAGAAGGAGAATAAAGTGGACCACACAAATCACTGTGAACAAGCTACAAAGGACCCGAGGCGTGCCAAGAGGCACATTTGTCAAAATTGTCCGGATGATGTTTGTCGAGAACAACACCAACACAAACACCATCTCTGCATGAAACAAGAGGAAGACCAATCACCATTTGTTGATTACATAATTGTTGCAATGAGTGATAGTTTATATGACCAAACCGCTCATGCAAAATTTTGCTCAAGTCATCGCTATGAGCAACAAAAACTGATGAAAAATATGATTACCCAAAGTTGTCAAACGTGTACAACCTGGTAATATCATCAGCAATTTCAGTTGCAAGAACATGCTTAGTATCTTTTAGATCCTTGATTACAACTTGGTGAGGTGAAAACTCTACGGTTTTACCTTCATCTGAATGAGTGATTTGATATACTGATACAAGGTTACAAAAAAGAATTGGAACACATAATACATCATTGAAATGACCATTTTCTATTTGAATTGTTCCAAATCCTTCAACACTAAGAGATCTATCATCACCAACAAATATTTTCTTGGTATGACATTCATTTAGATTAGAGAATATGTCTCTATCCTTAGCCATATGATAAGATGCTCCAAAATCAATAAGCCACTCATCAAAAGTAGAAGTAGAAGTTGTATTGAAGGAGAACCCAGAAGATGAATGTGCATGTCCATGAGAAGCAGAAGAAGAAGTAGAATCAATATTGATTTTGTGCTTCTTCAACGCTTCTTCTAAAGTTGCCATCTTCTTGAAACATTTGGACTCATCATGACCATATTTATCACAAAAGTTGCAATGTCTGTCAGTCTTCTTATTTTTATATTTTGCTCCTTTGTCTCCATTAGGAGAGGAAGTTGTCTGAGTGGGTTTGCGACCCTTATATTGCTTGTTGTTGTGGTGAGGATGTTGCTTCTTTGGATTCTTGGGTTTATCTTTATGATGGACAACTAAGGCTTTGTTGGAGGTACCTGTGGTACTGATCACTCCAAGTTGTACAAGCTTATCTTGCTCTCTAATCAAAGCATCACAAACATTCTCTAGAGTGGGTTTTACATAAGTTGTCCCTAGATCCTCTTACATGGCATAAACGGTAGATACAAACACAGAATATGCACTACCTAGCTTAGAAAGAATAAGATAGATGTAGCAATATCCGTCTACCTTTATCTTACATTCTTCACATAAAGTTCTGAGTGTTTTAAACTTAGATAGATAGTCTTCAATGCAAAAAAAAATACTTGGACTTAAAGTTAGTACTTGATTTTCTAATTGTTGTGCTCGAATAATATTGTGTTTACCAAACACAGATTCAATCTTTTCCCAAGCTTCTTTGGGTTTATCAATTGATTGAAGGTGGAACCTTAAATTAGGAGAGATGGACATTTTGATTAATCCACGTGCTTCGTCATTCCTACTATCCCATTTGGATTTCTTATCATTATCAGTGAGTGTTTTTTCCTTTCCCAAGGTAATCTAGTACAAGCCTTTACTTCTTAATAAATCCTCCATATGGGATTTCCATTGGAAGTAGTTGGTGATGGTAAGTAAGAGATTACTTGAAGAAGACATATTAAATATGCAGATAATATGGATTTGAAAATAGAAACTGATGATCTGAATGGAAATATCTCGAAAAGTTATGCAGTTTTAAAAAAAATGGCACTTAAAACAGACTTTGGATGTGAGCGTTATGCCATTTTTAAAAAAGGCATAAACGGTAACCAAAGGACCACATGGTGGTATAAGTTTCTTTATGAAGTGACCCACTTTTATAATGAGAAGTGGGGTTCACTTTTACAAAGAAAAGCTGCATGCAAAATAAATAACTCTAAAATAAAATATTAAAGCTACTTATAGTGATTCAATTTTATACTTGAAGTGAAATACAGTTTACAATTTTAGCATGAACTTTTTCAAAAAAAGTAACAAAAGAGAGACTTGAACTCAAGACCTCTTACTTAATAAGGCAACTTTTAACCAAATGGTCTAGCAAAACATATTGTAATGTTCAAAAGGAGGATTTTTGTTATTGTTGTTGTTGTTGTTGTTGTGGAAGATGGTCTTGGAGAGCGTGCTCAAAAAATACTATTTTCACACAAGAAAAAAAATTCGCTTCTCGATGACAACAAGGGTTACATATCGGTTAGCTTACTCGAAAGATGCACCATTTCCTATCTATTTCTTATTTTCCAAGATCGCATAGGGCATGGGGAAAAGAGCATACGCAGATATAAAAGAGTAGCAACCTGGAAATAAATAATACAAAACCAAAATACTACTTTGCAAAAAAAATTAAAAATGTGTTTTCAAGCTTTATACCTCCAGATCTAACTGTAATGGTCGTATCTTGGGCAAACGAAAACCTTTTTGAGTGAAGCAAAAAGTGTTCCTGAATGAAATGAGTGCTCCAGACACAATGGAACGGTCCTCTCAAGCCAGAAATGTACAAAAATGAAAAAAAAAATGGAGATGAGGCAACTCGGCTTCACGATCGCGATCTACAACAGGAGCAGGTCTTCAAACCTGGCTCTGATACCATGTTCAACAACATAGGTATTCTAACAGAGGATGAACACCTTCAATAACCACTCACATAACTAGATAAAAGATCAACACACCGATGTTTTCACGTGGTAAAACCCCTATGGGGAAACATCCACAGCCCCAGCCAGCACGACCACTTGGAGCAGTTTATTAATGCAAAGAAAAATATTACAGAGAGATTTTACAAGATATTTTCTCACAATTGATCATCGAAAAATGACCCTCCATGCTCTTTAAATAGAGATCATGGACTAATCAAGTGTTAAGCCACGGATCAATGGTCATTAAGATCGAGGAGAGTGTGAACCATCGGATCACTCTATGTCTGGAACATATCGTGACCATCGGATTTCCTAACTACAAATGCAAACTAATGCATACTAAAGAAACACACTAGGAAGCACACTTTTACCTAACGAAACATTAGACCAAGTAGATCTTAACTAACTCCTAAGTGTCTAAATATCCTAACAAACCTATCAAGTGCTTTCTTCAGATTAGCTTCCTCGAAAAAGTGTTGATGCCAAAAACGCATCAGAGATCGGCGATTGGGAATACCCTTTAGCATGATAAAAAAATTTGTTGCGATCCTTTTAGGTTTTCCCCGATTCCGATAAGCGCGTCAGGTATCAGCTATCGGCGATATCTTTTCTTTCTTTGTTAACGTCTATTCCCCTCGTCTTTTACCGATGTTGAAGGGGAATCGGCTATTGGTGATATCCTTATGCAAGACTATGACAAACAAAAACTTCCTTTTGTCGATGTCGAAGGAGATCGGAATGCAGGGTGAGGCACTATGACTTTGGTATGATTCTTAAGGATGTAAGATCTAAAGTGTTTCACTGTCTTGTATACCGCATAACCCTTCTTGTCTATAGCAGGGTAATTTAGTTCGACCCCTTGGATATTAGTGCTCATGAATGATATCAAGGCCTCGTTGTTGTCATCATCCTTCTGAGTCAATATTGTAGCCAGTGATTGGTCAGAGGCAAAAGTGTAGAAAAAGAAATATTTGTTGAAATTGGGACATCGTAACACTGGAATCTAAGATATTGTAGTCTTAATATTGTTGAAAGCCCTCTTTCGTTCATCATCCCACTTAAATTCATCATCTTTATGAATCATTTTTTGTAAGGGTTTGATAGTTTCAGTGAAATCGGGGGTGAATTTCCTCGCAAAATTGATTTTCCCAAAGAATGATTGCATAGCCTTTTTGTTGTGAGGTAATGGAAGCTAATCTATAGCCTTAACTTTTTATGGGTCTATGTGAATCATTGCTTGAGATATAATATGACCTAGCAACTTACCTTCCTTGACACCAAAGATAGTTTTCTTAGGGTTTAAGGAGACACTGTACTTCCTACACCTTTCGAAAATCCGAGTTAAGTGTTGAATGTGATATTCTTTGTTCTTCGAATACACAGTTACGTCGTCCAAATAGACTACTACACACTTGTTGATTAGTCCTCAAAATGCTACGTCCATGGCCCTTTGGAAGGTCACTCTTGCATTGATTAACCCAAAGGGCATGTGTTTATAAGCGAAGGTTCACCACTTGGTTCGGAAGGTATTTTTCAAGCGATCTTCTTCTGAAACTAGAACCTGGTTGTAACATGAGAAACTGTCCAGCAGGGAGAAAATCTCAAAGCCAGACACGGTCTGCAAGAGTTGCTCCATTGGTGGGACTGGGTAGTTGTCATTTTTTGAAGCTCTGTTGAGGTTTCTCAAATCTATGCATAGGCGGATCTCCCCAGACTTTTTCCTCACATGAACCAAATTTGCTACCCATACGGAGTGTCTAACTTGGAAAATTATCTTGGCATCTAGTAGTTTCTTTAACTTCTGGCACATGTGCGGCTCCAGGGATGGGTGGTACTTCCGGAACTTCTGTTGGAAGGGTTTCACTTTAGGTTTTAATGGGATAGTGTGTCGAATGATATGGGTATCATAAGTTTTCAACTCTCGGTAGGACCAAGCAAAAACATCTTGATATTGTCTGAAAAGTTTGAGATAAGACTTCCTTTCCTCTTTAGATACTATCTTGTCGAGGTTTATATTCTTGGGGTTTTTCGGGGTTCCTAGATTTATAGTTTTGTACATGGGACAAGAACTCCTCATCTTTGTGTTTTTTTACCCTTTAAATCTCTCCCTTAGGTCAAAAAGTTTTTCTAAATTGGCTATTCCCTTTCGTATCGTGTGAGACCTTGATTTGTCAGTCGGTCGATCTGTCTAAGGATCGGTTTATGTTGATTGTTCCTGGAATACTTCATCGTCAATAGCCAAGTCTTTAAAATTACCCGGATTGGTCAAAAAATTTATGATTTGTTCATCTCCTTCAAAGAGCTTCCAATTATAAATATTGTTGGGCATCGACGGTTTGTAGAGTAGCTCCACAGTGAACTGGGAGGCTTCATAATCTTCTAGAGGTGATAGTCTTGAGGCAGTGGTGGCCAGAGAATCAGTCAGAATGTTCTTTGTTCTGGGGATCGTTGTAATGTTGAAGGCTTCAAAATGCTCTATTAGCCTGTGCACTTCATGTTGGTAATTCCTCGGGTGTGGAGAGTTTCAATGTATAGTGTTTCTCACTTGTCTAACGATGATTTTAGAATCTCTGAAAACATTCAATTCTTTAATGTTTAAGTCCATGGATTTCTTTATCCCTTGTATTAGAGCTTCATACTCAGCGGTGTTGTTTGTGCATTTGAATTCTAGTCTACATGAAAGGAAATGTCGTTTACCCTTTGGATCGATGAGGATGCACCATGCCCCTAACCCTTCTTTCAATTTAGAACCATCAAAGTATAAGGTCCAAACTTGTGGGAAAAACCTATCAACTTCCTCTTTCTTGTCACTTTCCTCTTCTCCTCCTATTTGTTCTATGATTTCTAATGCAGGTTCTTGAAAGAAGAGGATTTCCTTTGCCAACATCGGCAATTTCTCTTGAAAAATCATTTTGGAGTTTTGAGTAAGAGGGACATTAGATGAGAGGGGGGAGAAATTCCCAAAATTAGAGTCACAGGAATAATTGCCTAGCACGGGAAAATCTGTCGATGAGGGTTCATTGAGGGTTTCTTAGTCAATGACAATGTGTTTTAGATAGCTTTCCCTATCGACCTGATCATATTTGTGTGTCCCTTTAATGGAAGCCAAAGGTGAGCCCAGTTTGTACTAAAGTATTCGTTTAACTTCTCAGACAAATCTCGACTCAATAACAATCCATAAGCTTCTGGGATATCTACTACAATGATGTCAATTACTTGCACAAATTTAGGGTGTGTCGCTATTTTGATCATTACAGCTTTGAGCTCTCCCATAACTTTCACTTGTGTTTTGTCTAGTTGTATAACATGTTTATCTCTTTTGAGAGGGACTGCGTTTAATTTTTTGCAAATAGACAATGGAATAACATTGAAGGATGCTCCTGAGTCAACCAAACAATTATGGAGGTTTATGTTGAAGAGTTCAAACGTCAAAAGGACCAGTGGGACAAAAAGTTTTCCCTTCTTATCTTCATAGCAGGCGTTCATAGTTGGCTTATTTCCTAGATCTATGGGAATTAGATTTCCTCCTTGGTCAGTACTTGTTGTGGGATTTTCTATCGATTTTAATGCTTGTAACAGAAATCCCTTTTGCTGAGGGATACATATGTTCATGACCGATATGTTTCCCTTCAACTTTTTCAAGTCTTCTACTATGTTGTAGTCTAGCTTGGGCGATTCTCATGTATGAATGTTTATAGGGTTTCTTCGGGGAGCAAAAAGTTCTTTGGAGTGATCGAGAGCTAGTCTTCCTCCCGAAGTTTGGGCAGTAGTAAGATCATTTGAGACAGGTTGACCCCTACTTCATGTTTGCACAGCTAAGACTTCTGTGGGTGGTTCTTGAACCTCAAATAAGTCATCGGAAGGCATAGGTAGGTCAAGGTCCCATATTAACATGGTTGTTTCTTCTGGTGGATCAACTTCTTCTTGATTGGCAATATTCATAGTTGAGTTGCTTGATTGTTCAGTTAGGGAAAATTCGTCTAGAAACCGGTTGGCCATCAAATTCATGGCATACACCCATTGAGGGCAGTCTCTTTCAGAGTGTTTCTCTTGATAATAAGTGCACAAAGAGTTGTATGTTACATTTCTCAGATCGATGCTTAAGTTGGTTGGGGGAGGTTCAATCGCTTTGAAAGGTGGATTTGTTTTTAAAAATGGTTTATAAGGCCTATGGCCTTGGTTTGCCTCCCCTGCATTTCTCTTCATGTCTATGATTTCGTTTGACAACTTCTTGACCATGCGTTGTAGATCTTCTATGTCCCCACTTCCCTTTTCGGGACCTTGTTCTATTTGTTTCCCTGGGGGTCTAGTCAATAGGAGTCCTCTCTTGGGAGGAGGTTGAACTTCTTTCTTAACTAATGAGACCTCGCCTTCTTTGCATCCTTTCATTTGGAGCTCTATCGTTTTGGCTTCTTCAAAATTTTCAGCTAAGGTTGGTTTCGCAACCCTCTTCACAAACATGGAAATAGAAGTTGGGAGAGCATTAGCGTATACTTCGATTTGCAACTCTTGAGTAGGTTTAGCTTTGGGTTGGAATTTGTTTAAGATAGTGGTAAATCTTTGATTGAAGTCTTTAACCTTCTCCTTTGAACTCATGGTGGCGGCGAACAACTCAGCCATCAAAGCTCTTGTAGTGGTTTCTTCTGCAAATTTGTCTAGAAAATCCTTTTGAAACTTCATCCAACTAGTTATAGATCCTACAGGTAAGTTAAAATACCACATGGAGGCCGAATTCTCAAAAGTGTAGGGGAAAATCCTGCATACTACGTCTTCATGTTGAACATTCATCAGTCTAATTTCTAGTATGAATTTTTTGATATGGTCTTCAGGCAATCCTGAAGTTTCAGGGTCAAATTTAGGGAGTAACTTCTCTGGATGTCGGAGAAGATTATGTACTCGTACAAGGATGGCCAAAGAATCTATGGCTAACCAAGGTTGATTATTCTGAGGTGGGTTTCCCCTTTCTTCATTATGGTCATTTTTATCTTCCATGTCTTCAGATCCTAAAACTGAGTGTTATATGTTAAACCCTTCCCCCTTCGAAAAGTCATTGGGCTTGGAGAAGTTGTTGGTTGGTGTTTCAGGAATTAGATTAAGAGGATGTTCAATTTCAGTGAGGGAGAAATCTATCAGGTCTTCTACTATGTGCACAAAAACTTGGTCGGGGTCTCGACCACTGGTCTGCTTATTTGTTTTCTTCGAGGAAGTAACGAAGCTAAGGGCAATGCACTGATCTATCGGGCGTAAGCTCTTGTGATTCTTCTAAATTGGTTCAATTCCCCGTGAGGAAGAGCGTAAGGTATATCATGGAACATATGTTCTTCCTCGTTTTGGGGTGAGTTACTCGTTTCAGGAGTACTCAGTGTGTGTGGGTTGTCTTGGGAATGATTAGCCATGCATGTGAGTTGTTTTGAATCTACAGGTTATGTGAAATATTTTGTAAAAAATATTGTCAACCATTCATTCTTCGGGCCCTCGTTCTAGCGCCAATTGTGTTGAGGGGTCCTCAATCCCTTTAACACAACAGTAGGAACCAAACCCTCCATTGAGGCCCAATTAGACTCTACAATGTTTAATAGTGGAATGGTTCTCCAGATCTTGCGATCTGGCCAATCAATCGATGGGCTTTACGTAGGGATCGATAGGATGTCTTCTTATGAAAACTCCTCCTTCAATTCGGACGTTCTCTTTTTGTATTTTCTCTTATAGGTGGGATCGATACAAGATAAAAGCCGGTATAAACCAACTAGGTAACAAAGTGAGAAATCTTAAATACTAAAGAAGGTTGAGCTTGGGATAACCCTTTTACTCTAGCATGCATACAATGATTCTCTACCAAAATCCTAATACTAATACATTAACCTATTGGTGTTCCAATTATTGACTGAGGTGTGATTATCAGAAGAAAACACGTATGTAATAAACGATGGCAAGAAAAATAGTTCCCTTAGCTCTAATCATCAATCACATACTAACACGGTGATTTACTCTTCATCATTAAAGACAAGAACTATAAAAACATTGAATCAGATAACTTATCAATGGATTTAGAAGTTCTTACTCGTTACAGCATCCATTCATGAGATGAAATCAGAAATAATAATTCTTCACATCCAATCATACACACTTTTGATGAAAAACACAAACTTGTCTCTGGTCCTAAACATGACTTCTCAACTAAGGCAACTCTGAAATAGTTCTTTACAAATCCAAAATGAGGATCTTTGCAACAACCATCGACCCCTTGCTAACAGGTTGATCCTCCTATTTATAACATACTATTAACTAAAAATAACTATTAAAAGTGTAACTAAGTAAAAAAAAAACTCGCCACATGGCACTCTCTTCTCTCAGTCTTCCAAGAGTCATCAAATGATCTCTTGAGTGGATGACTCTTCTTGTACTCCGCCCATTTGACAAAGAGATCCTCGCATGTGTTAGTATACAGAAATCTATGTTGTTCCATTGGGGTTGAAAGGATATCTCTTATCTCTACTTCCCATGCTCAATACTTCACTATTATGGCACTTAATTGTTGCAACATGGTTCGAGATTTGATTGGGTGTTCCATGAACCACTCCACTTGTCTGGGCGCCATGTCCACCACCTTTTCTACCTTTGTATCCCATGATGAGTCTTATTTGGCATGTAATTTGACTATGTCACGCAAGTCGACAAATTCCTCGGGTGTGTCGAATTCAGGGACATCGATGCCCCTCATTCCCCGGTTGATCTTGGTCCAACTCTTTTTTCATTTGGCCCATTTCTCTCGAAATTCCCGATAAGGTTCTTGAGTCATTTTTACCCAATATTCAGTCGACTTCTTTATGCGGTCAATGTTGCTTTCCCTGAGTACTCAGATGTCGTGCTCTTCAGCATCTCGACCCTGTTGAACCACGCTAATGTAGTCGATCATTTCCATAGCTTGGTGTGTTTTCTCATACCACATTTCCATATCCTTCCACGTTGCCAGCACCATGAGGGTGTCTTCTTGAAGATCTGCTACCCTTACAGTGAATAGGTGTCGTTCACATGTAAATTTGTTGTAGGCCTCCTGGAATTCGCTCCTTAGGAACATCGCAGCTTGTGTGGTGTCCTGGTAATATTTCTCCAAATGGTGCAGATGTTCCAATTCCTTCAGAGCAACGGCCAACTCCTCTTCATCCATTTTATCTCTGTCCAGTGTGGCATCTGTGATTTCCATCCCTGCACCGATAAATTCGAATGTCTTGGCATGCTCTGTGTTGATCATTTTTTCCTCCG
Organism: Picea engelmannii; assembly: GCA_009831015.1. Lineage (NCBI taxonomy): Eukaryota > Viridiplantae > Streptophyta > Pinopsida > Pinales > Pinaceae > Picea > Picea engelmannii. The sequence goes on from ML812662.1 coordinate 145,983, forward strand.
TGGTGATTAGGATGGAGCGATCTAGAGTAATCTTCCTCTTCTTGGTGGTTCTCTGCATGATAGCTTTCCTTTTCCTATCATAGGAGATGGCATGTATGTCAACAACTTCATCCACGGGTTCGGGGATTTGTTGATCTCCCCAGGGAAGCATATTTCTCAGGCTCCCGACAGTGTATATTTGTTCAAGACTGGGTTCTTGAACCTCTTCCATGTATTCCGAAGGTCCGGTCTCTAGTTTTTTTTCATCGGGAGGTTGATTACCGGTTGAAATTGAAGCATCGGGGATAGGCTCAGTACTTACGTGATAACTGGTTGTTGGAATGTCGATTTCTTGTTGTGGAGCTTCTTCCTTTTGTTCGCCTGAACCTGGATCGTCCTTTGGACTATCCACTTGGGTCTTCGATACATCGGGCAGCTTAGTGTCTAATACACTTTCGACCTCATGTTCATTCTGTGGAAGGCCCCAAATTTGAGCGTCGGGAGTTGGGGAAGATGCCTTCTCGGGCTCCTTTGCCTCTGTGATCGGCACAGGAGTCACTAGGGACACCTCCAGACTTTCTTCATCATCATAGATGTTTATCAATTCGTGGAGGGGGTTTGGTGCACTTGCTCTCCCTGATGTTCTTACTATCTTCGGCTGAGCTGAAAAGTCCCTCGGTGATCCAGCATGTGGCGTTGAAACTTCAAGGTTATCTAACCTGACGATTTAATCAATTTGTATTAGCTCAGGACCGCTTGGACCTACCCGGATTTCATCTAGGTTGTCGACAGGGGACCCTATCATTCCTATGAGGTCTAGGTCATCTTCCATTTGATCAATTACTCATTGCGCCAGTTCTATCATGAGAAATCCCCTTTCCCATGCATCTTGTGTCATAGGAAATCATCTATCCTGCACCGAAGCCACCAGGGGAACCTTTGTTGTTTCTGTCGCTCTGATTTCTTCTCTGGCTTTGAGGGCCTCTTGAGTCGATATCTCTATCTTTGTCGCCTATTCATCCAGGCTCATGGACCTGAACTTGGTCATTTTGGGGTCGGCCATCCTTGCTACCACCTCGTCCCAGTCCTGGGCATTTTCCGTGAAGACTTCATCTTCAAATTTGTCGTGGGCGTACGGTCAACAGGATGACACTTGTAAAGCGTGTTGCAAGACCAGGCCCTTTGGATCATCCTTGCAGAATAAGCCTGTCTGGAACCTGAACTCGAGTTGGCTCAGCCCTTCTTGTTTGGCTTGACCTGTATATTTAACCAAGTAGAAACCTACATGGAAATCATACGGAATGAACGCTCGCTTCTTGTCCTTGACCAGAGTGGGGTTGTATCCTTGCAAGATGGTTTGATAGCATATTCTCCTACTACAAGTCGATCAGGGACATGAGTTGGTAAGATATGTGGTGCTATGGTGGCCCCGAACACCCTGATGTAGGTGTCGCGCTCGTCCAAGTACCAGTAGCCTACCTTGGAAATCATCTTCTTGGTCGCAGTTGATAGTCTCAGGAATTCCTTCTTAAAAAGAATGAAATAAATTCGTGCGATGAATTCATCGCAGATGAGGGAGTAAGAATTTTTATATATGTTCTTCCATAGCAAACTGAAGTAGACGTGGACTGGGAGCTCTACAACATGCCAGCTTAGGTTCATGCAGTGAAAATGTTTTTGGCGCACATGACATCGAGCAAATATGAATCCATGTAGAAAGTTGGTGTCTCTCCTTCCTTCATCGTCTGAGCCTATTGTATACAGATGCTCAATTGTTTATAAATGATCGCTACCCAGTTGAAACCACTCACGGAGATCACGACTATGTAAGCCAAAGGCATCCACGCCTCTGAAAATATGGACCAGTCCTTCTCTCCATATAATCAACAGATAAGATCCATCAAATAGATGTATGGCTCCATTAAGTTGGTCATCTGGTACCAGCTAGTGCTCTAGTTGGTGTATTTCTTGTCTTCCCTCCACCATGAGGCCATCACCCGTCTGGTGTCGTGGCACTCGTAGAACCTCACGATGAAATCTATATTTAGACGTTCCTCGTGGTCTCAGATTTTGTAATACTTATGGACCTCTACCGGAAGAAACACCCCCACACACCCACCATTGTCATCGTTGATTAAGCATTTATGTGTGTCTGTGTGGTTGATGAGCCACTTCAGGACTTCAATACAGGGAAAAATAGGGGTTTTTCTCGCCACCATATGAAGTTACGATCGTCGGATGTTCAGGAACACCTCGTCATCGAGTGCTCTTACATCTGGGTCACTGTGTGGGACATATTTCGAGTATTCCTCCTGGTTGATCCTGTTAAATATTTCTCCTCATTGTGGGAGCATCATCTTGGACCTTGTGCTTGCCTCTGTATTTCCAAAGGTCAAAGGCTGGATGAAAACCTTCTTTGTCATTGTCTTAATGACAGGTTTCGACCTCGAAGTGTATTATAATTGTTTTGTGGCCCCTGGAGAGGAGCCTTCGCCTACCTTTGGTTCTTTCATCTTCGGTGCCCTCAGCAATCGTCTGGTGGTTGGATTTCTTGGAGACATTGTTCCTGCAATTAAAATAAACATTTAGAGACTTGTAAAGAACAAAACCGGATAAGAAACATATAATTTGTAGCCATGTAAAATTTATAGACTTGGATACATACATGTGAAGCTTGCTAAAACCTGGTTGTTTTGATACTCACGAAATCTCTGCGGCCTTCGAATTACTCGTCTTTCTTCTTCGGATGCTCTAAATTTCCTTGCACGTAGAATGATTTCATTTACAATGGCTCAAGAGAATTTAAACCAGGGAAGAACTTACCGTGTCGCATCAGCCATTCAATTCGGGTGATGAGTGAAATTTAAACAAATTTGTCGCTGAATCTCTGCAACTTAAATTCATCATGGGTTGACGGCGGAGGCGCGGGGGTGATGTGGTCTATCGGTGATTTTAAATGGTCGTTTTGATTGGCGCACGAGGTAGCAACTAATGCAAGATTTGGTATTAATTAGCCCTCTTAAATGCTCAAAATTCGATTGTATCTAACACTAAAACGCCCCATCGTTTCGCTCTCTCAGTGGGTGGATCGGGGATCGGGGATGCGCTATGAACATTTTCATTGATGTCCTTTTGCAAAAAAGCTCCGACGCTGATCAATCTTGTCGTACAATGTTGTTGTGTCAAAGCTAACTTGGAGGTGTGACTCGAACTCAGGGAACCAAGAATGACTTGGGGAAAAACTAAACCGTACGGTTCTCCAATCTGGAAAATTCATGTGGCGTTGAAGACCAGTGACCTAATTTGTGTGTATTAATCGGAGTCGGGACTTTCCTTAAGTTATTCATTCTAAAACAAACCTTAGCTTGTCTATGTCGAAAACGTATCCAGGGTTGGCGATCGGCAATAAACCTATCAAGTGCTTTCTTCAGATTAGTTTCCTCGAAAAAGTCTCGATGTCGAAAATGCATCGGAGATCGACGATCGGGAATACTCTTTAGAGTGGTTAGAATGTTTGTTACGATCCTTTTAGGTTTTCCCCAATTCCGATAAGTGCGTCGGCTATCGGCGATCGGCGATATCTTTTATTTCTTTGTTAATGTCTATTCCCTTCGTCTTTTACCGATGTCGAAGGGGAATCGGCTATCGGCGATATCCTTATGCAAGACTTTGACACAAACAAAAACTTCATTTTGTCGATGTCGAAGGAGATCAGCACTCGGTGACTAAGGTTTCCCGAGTAGTTCTTTTACTTCTTTGAATTCCTTCCGATGTCGAATCTGAACGTGTCAGGTAAAGTGTTTTGGTTGTTGATTCTTTATTCAGGTTTTAAGGCTTTTTAAGTCGTGGGGTTTCATAAGTTCAAACAAACCTGAATATCTGATGAAAGTCATGTTAATAAGCAAAGGCAAAACGTTTCTCAAAACGAAGTCAAATCAGACAATGCAAAGATCAAGTGATACCCAAAAAGTAAAATTTTGACATAGGCTTTTTAGGGTGTGTTGAGTGCTCAACACCTTCCTAGGTCAATATACTCGAAGATCCCAAAAGGTTGGGGAGACGGAGGGAAAAAGATATGGAAAGTGACAAGTATGGTAAGGAATGAACGATGACTTTTCAAGGAACCACCAAGTAGCAATCTATCCCCAAGGGCAACCAATTTACTGGGACACAATGACACCCCTCTCAGGTTTAAATAAGGCAAAGAGCATAAATTCCAAGCAGATGTTCTGAAATAAAGAAAGATATTTTGCAACATGTTCAAATGCTTTAAATATCATAATGATGCGTACAATGATACCCAAACTCATTACCTCATGGAGCAAGACCCACTTCCTTGTGGGAACCAGGTCGTTGTGGTGGATGTTGTTGTTGGTGATGTGCAAGATGCATCAATGAAAAGAAGGTCCCCTCCATGGCTATGGTCTATCCACTTGGTTCTTGGTACTCCATTTCTACAACTTGTGGGCCTCAAGACATTATCTCCTTAGTTACCCCTAGGTTGGGGGTAACATGTTTCACGCTCACATTGTTGTACATGGTGTGTACTTCTGGTTTATTTGATATTTTAAACATTTGATTCATAACAGCGTGCACCTTAAGATTTAAATCCTACCTCTTGGTTTCAAGTAGATCAACCTTCAAACTTGGATGCATTTGAGACTCCATAACCCTAGAAAGGCACTAGTCTAGAAGCAACTCCTTTTGTGAAAGTGATTGATAAAACCTCTCTCAAATCTCTCAAGTATTCTACTAACTATACTATCTCTAACCCTAGCAAACTTAATAAATTACTTGTTATAAAAGTTTGCTACCGCGATCTATAACTACATTAATTTGTTGCATACACTCATATAAAGTTCACCTAACTTGTTCAGGAAACTCTTCTAGCAATTGGATGATCTTGTGCTTGATGAATTCTTATTTTTCATGTTGAATTGCTACAATTATGAGTACTATATCTTGTTGTTGTTGCAAAATATTTGTTGTTATAAGATTGGTATACTGCTACAATTTGCAACAGTCATAGCTAACTAACTTGTCTAGTGTCTAAAAGAGGTTATTATTGCATACTTTGGCTTGGAAGTTGTTATATGTGTGTGTGTGTTGCAAAGTGTTCTTGTTTCGGGCAAATACAAAATCAGCTTCAACCTCTTCTCTTTCCTAGACCTAGACCAACAAAGTGGTGATCAAGATAGGGGGCAGTAGGCTTGGCTACTAAACTTGTTATTTGATCCCTTGAGGTCACCCAGGAAGTCTCCATGGTGGTGGACCTCTTCCATCACTAAAACAAGGGAAGATCCTACTAAGGTGACAGTGGTAGTTTCTTCCATTGTTACACAAGATTTGGGAATCTTGTGGTGGGCTTTGCACAAGTACAAATCTTGCAATAACAAGTCCTGATATTTAATAATACAATAAAAGAAATAAAATATGGCATAAGTTATAATTACAACATAGTGAAACATATGAATTGGTTTCAACTACATGTACATATAAACCAATAATTCTGATATGATTGTGTTTTGTTCTATTATCAAGGTTCCTCCTACCTGTTGGAAATGGATTCTTCACATTGCAATATTTGTGTTCATGCTGCAATCATGTGTTTCCACCTTGCATTCTGCAAATCATTTTCCAAACTTCACGGGCTTCTTTTGAAGATTAAAATATCTTTTAAATAATTTTGATTCATGTGATTTAAGCTTTAAAAAATTGTTAAACAAAATTAAACATCTCTTTTTAATGTCTTCCTGCTCACGTAATTTTTCATCTTCTATGCTCATGTTCTCTTTAGACCAAGACTACATAAGCTTTCAAACTTTAAATCTTCTAAATTCTTTAGGCACAAGCTCAAAAACCTAATCTAATACCATGTAGGATTCATGTGGGTGCATACATAACTCAACTACACAAATATTTGGAGATGATAATAAATGTCCAATATAGTAATATTGCATTTATTACATCTACATGACCCAAAGTAGGCTATGCAACATAGAAAATGACAATCATTTAATCTTACCTCATTATATTATTAAATAGCACCAAAAGTTTTTAATGGTGGTTTAACAACCTAATTACCGACCTTAACACTTCAATGTTAAATTGGTTACATATCTAACATTTAAAGTGACAAGTATTGATAACCCTGCAATAAATTTCACTAATGTGTTGATACTCTAACATGACCACATTTGTTAAATATGTTAATGCATTATTTAACATGAAAATTGGTCATCATACACAATACAATAATAATAAAATGTCCAATATAGTAATTGTTGGAAATGTTTAACAGGTAGCATATGCTCGTCATTGATGGCAAGTACAGCAATGAAGAAGACATGGGTACAGGAAGAATGTAAAAAGGATTGTTGGCATGTTTTACAGGCAGCGTAGACTTGTCATCGATGGCAAGTACAGTAGTGATGATGGCTTAAGTACAACAGTGAAGATGGCAGGATCAAAGTGTGTATGTGAAGACTCTGCAGAGGCGCAGAAGTCCAAGAATCCCTTAGGGATTCGGAAGTGAAAGCTCAGGAGGAACAGCGTCGAGGAGCACGCGCGCAGCAAAGCTCAAGATACAGGAGTTCGCAAAAGAGAAGGAAGACAGAGATCCACAGTCGTTGGATCTCATTCAGAAATCCCGTCAACCGTCAGATCGGGCAGGAGCTGCATAAGGTTTACCATCGGGAAAAGCCAAGGTGAAATCCCAACAAACGAGGGCCGTCAGATCTGAATATAGACAAGAAGAGCGCGCTAAAGAAAAGGACAGGTCTCAGCCATCAGATCCGAGCGCAGGTCCCGACCACCGTTGGATCAAGGAGAACCTGCACTATCCTTAAAAAAAACAAGGAGAAGCGGGTGTAATCGCGATATGTGAAATAGCGAATTAATCTGAGTCGTCAGATCGAGGTTGAATTTGGACCGTTGATTCCAGTCCTTGTTGGAGTTTCAGGGATCGCGAGTTGGACATGTCAAAGTTTATTGACATCAGGAACCCCGAAATCACGATGTGTGAAATCCCGACCGAACCTGAACCGTCAGATCAAGATGTGATCTAGACCGTCGACCCAACTCATGACAGCAGACCACGTCAACTAGGAACACGTGGCACAATCAGGTAATGACAGGTGTCAGGCTGATTCAACACTTCAGGCACATGTAAGTCACGAATCAGAGTGACACGTGGCAATATTCAACACGTGTCAATCCACGTGTGACGTCAGTAGAGTTTCGGGGATCGCAACATGGAAAGGCAAGTAAACAGTGCAACAGAAATGTCGAAATCACGATATGCGATATCGCGATTCAATCGCAGCCATTGAATTGAGAATGAGACCTAGACCGTTGATTTTCTTCATGGAGTATCGGGGATCGGGACTTTGAAATGACAAAAACACTTGACAACAAGAACCCCAAAATCGCGATATGCGATTTCGTGATTTAATCGCAGTCGTAGAATCAAGCTTGGATCTAGACCGTAGATATAACTCCATATCGGAGTTTCAGGGATCGCGAATTCAAAAAGGAAAGAACACAATGCAACATGAATCCTGATTTCGCGATATGTGAAATCGCGATTGAATTTGGACCGTCAGATCCAGAAATGATCTGGACCATTGATCTGACCTCTCACGGAGTTTCGGGGATCGCGAATTCAAGAGGCAAAGAACTCAATGCATCAAGAATGTCAATTTCGCGATATGTGAAATCACGATTGAATCTGGACCGTCAGATCAAGAAATGATCTGGACCATTGATCTGACCTCTCATGGAGTTTCGGGGATCGGGATTTGTAAGTGACAAAAACTATGAACGTCAGGAATTCCGATTTCGCGATGAGTGAATTCCCGACTTAATCTGAATCGTCAGATCTGATTATGATCTGGATCGTTGATCTGACCGCTTTATGGAATTTTGTGAATCGGGATTTGTAAGTACATTGAACATAAGGAATGTCGAAACCCGATTTAAAAAGGCAAGAATAATAAAGGTCATCCAACGGTGCGGATAAAACTTGACAGTGATCGGAGGGTTACTATTCTCTCTCTCAGTTAACTACTGAGTTTGGATTTTGTTAGCAAAACGGACGCATGATTGCAAATCAATTAGTGTTTCAGTTGGCCTTTCAGTTGCTTGGACAGTTGTGTTTCTTTTGCCTAAGAAAATGGGAAGTGGAACGTCCATGGGGGTGTGTATCAAAGAAAATGAGACAGACTGTGTATGGTTGGCGATACTAGAAGAAAAAGATCTTGTAATTGAAACAGAAAGGATGAGCTCGATTGTTACAGAGAAGACGAAGAGTCTCATCTGCTAGAGAGGCTGAGGAATCTCAGCATAACACGCAGTGATGTTGAATGCGTGGGAAAACTGCCAGAGAAGCTGAAGAGTTACCATGATGATCGGGCAGAGCACTCTAGAGGTGGAGGATATCGACGCGATGTGAGTATGCAGAGGAATTGCGCACATTGCATGCATAAGGGGCACAGAAGATATAAGTACATGGTACAAAGAAGAGAGGGGTTGTTGTTGCCATTGTTGTTGGAGTTGTTGTGGTCGTTGTGTAGAAGGATTGAAGTGTGAGCAAGGAGGTAGAGTGCAGGAGTAGAAATACACAGCAGAGGAAGGTTGCATTGGAGGGACATGGTGCAGAGAGTATAAATGGAGAAGAACAGAAAGTGCAAGCTGTGTGCAGAAGACACTGATGCAGACAGGGCAGAGCAGTGTAACAGAACAGCAACAAGGCTGGTAAGCCATTGAATAACTTTATTTCGCTGTAATGAGTTTCAGTATCAAAGATTAATATTTGAGGGAGGTTGGGAGGTGCTCGGGAGGACTGTTGTCCTCAGAGGTTCAAGTGGGTGCTTGAACACAGGGAGTTGTAGCTTCCATCTGGTTGCAGCCAGAGAAACCAGGGTGGCAGGGTGGTGCAAGG
>ML812662.1:155002-168544 GCA_009831015.1 Picea engelmannii
TCACTGACCTTAACACTTAATGTTAAATATGTTAAATCGGTTACATATCTAACATTTAAAATGACACAAGTATTAATGTCCCTGACATAAATTTCACTATGTGTTGATACTCCAACATGACCACATTTGTTAAATATGTTAATGCAACCTTTCCATGGCCTTCTTGTGGTGTGTCATTATTTAAAACATGAAAATTGGTCATCATACACAATACCAATTTGATTCATACAAAACACTTGTCTTAATGCTCACCATTTCATTTATTTTTCATCTTCACTGAAGGAAACAGTGAAGCAAGCGGCTATAAAAGACTCTATTAACCACAATGGCTATAAAAGACTCTATTAACCACAACTATAAGAAGATAATCTTTTTGAGAAAAAATAAATAAGTGTTTAGATAATCTTTTTGAGAAAGAATAAATAAGTGTTTAGATAATCTGTTTGAGAAAAAATAAGTAAGTGTTTGCTTGGGAGTATATATATATACTTGTTGGTCACATTATAAGAGAAGCAGCATATGAAAGCTTAGGTTAATTGACATCTTCCTTTGTAAGATATTCTTATGCATACAAAAACTTATATTAGTTCAATTAATCTTAGTTGAAAGCATGTATTTCTGCACCAACGCACTCCATGTATCTCTCACATCTTACTTTTTAACTCCACACCCGCTATACTAAAAGACGTATTGTTTACAAGATAGCACATATTATTTACAAGATGCTTCCAAAGTCATCATCTTAGATTAGGATGATAGTGTCTTTCATGACACACAACAGCAACCTAGAGTTTATACAGCAACATAGATTTAAAATCACTTCTGAAAATTTCTGTTGCATTCACAGTTAGTGTCGGGCGTTTATGGATACAACACAGAGTTATATCATATGTGTCCAATCTTTCAGCAAACAAGTCTAGTTACCCGTTCTTAGTCCATTAATGATGTGGTCCTAAGTAGTATATGGAGACATGTCAATAAATTCTATGTTATTTATATTAATTCTTATGTAAAAAATATAAACACAGACATTCAAGAAGTTCTAGGCTTTTCATATCCATGATCCTTGACTATATTACAAGCAACTAGGGCGTTATTCAATTACAAGTTTTCATAATAGAATCTTTCGAACTCGTTGGCCAATCCAACCAATACTTGGTCAGAAATTTATACATATAAAACAGGAAATGAAACTTAAAGAAATACTATTATTTAGTACACAGTAAGATGGTGCACTTTCAGTTATTTGTCCTTAATATAAAACTATGAAATCTGAATACAGCATGCAGTAACCTGAAGTAGTTGGTGACTTGCCCAGATTTTTGCTTAACCTTGTAAAACTTTCTGGGGATCCAACTGACCACTAAAGTAACTTGATGGCACAGCAGACAGCTCCTGACGACCTTTCCATTCTTCACCTGGCTTTAACGTAATAGGCTTTTCTACTGCTGCAGCCTCGATACACAGCATATGCTTGTATTCATCATCCCCAAAGTCGACCATAGCTTTAGCCTTCCTCTCCCAAGGATTCCACACAACTGCATGAAAATAGTCCATATCCAATTAAGCAATGATATAGTACAGACTTTAAGAGGAAACTGTCAATCATATTAACAAAATGCAAATCCTTGATTTGTCACTGAATGCATGTCGATATTGGTCACACTGTTGAACTGTACCAATCCCTATATACTTAAAGAAAATGGGCCTTACCTGCATCAGCAAGGCCATCCTTCTTCAATACAAATGTCCTCTTCTTCTCATGGTCAATTATTGCAAGTTTTGTTGGGGTGCTAAGATAGATTCTGTCCACCTTCACCCATGAAAAAATCATATTCAATTAGACGTTCAACTACTTCATTAGCTATGCCAAAAATACAGCCACGACAATCAGTGCCAAAAATCTTCACCTATGTGCTCTAGCTTACCTCGGACTCAAAGGTGATTGCATCACCTTGCTCAGTAAAACGTTCTTTATTTTGTAAGTTGTCCAGGTAGTCTAAGGTTTCCAATCCTTCTACTCGTACTTCACTGTAAGAAGACAGAACAGAATGGGCCTTAAACACATGCAAAAGTAGCAATCTCAAATAGTCTGACTCAAATAAGCTCTGTTTATAATAACTTCAAACCAAAACTGCCACCAGCCATCATCAAAGACACACAGAAAATTCCATTCCCAGTCCTACCATTAAGGCACTTAAGAACTACAGTTCAACTTTTTTTGGAGTCCAATTACCTCTGTCTTAGTGTCTACTTTGGGTTATTGATAAAAGCATGGACAGAATTTAATTGGTGACCATAGGTGAACCCAGCATTAACAAGTCCACTTTGCTGCTTCCATTTCATCCAAGAGAGTTATAGCTAATAGCTATAGCCATTATATTATTCTTTTGTATGGGGGTAGGTGTTGTTACAACTGTAATATTGCCAATTGGTTTTATCTCATTTCAAACTACCTAGTTATTCCACTGAAGTGCATCATGTAGAATTGAAGTAGCTGACCTCACAATCTAATGTTGGAAAAAACTGCTGGATTGCTGTTGCGAATTTACCAGCATTGCTAGTTCCGCTAGGCATTATAACTTTTAGGAGACAGTTCACATCCACTGGAATACTTCTAATCACCCATTTTTTTACAGACTTCCATGTCCAATGAACATTGACAACTAATTTTTTGGAAGTGGCACATTGTTAACAATACGTTTACAATTGTTTCTTTTTCTCAAGCAGCCAGAAATGACATTGTTGAGAAACAAAATAAGGTTCAAGTATTTGGCATGTAGCTGATTAAACTACTTGCTGTCATTCAAAATTCAGATTCAAACAATGGGGGTTCACTTTATGGGAATCCAAATATTTCCATTTGAAATCTTCAAAATAAGGGAGTGCTAACAAAGAAAAAGATCTTTAACCCAAACCAAAACTATTATTTGTCTCAAGGTCTACTATGAAATTATTTTTTATTATTTACTATAATTTGTATTCTCTCGTGTACATCTTGGAGAGGCTACAGGCTCTGTTTTGAGTCATGTACATAACGTATCTCACAGTCGCATTGACTAATTTATCATCGTTTGTGGACATTAATATTGATGTATTTCTTCAATGATGTGTCTCATAAAAATGTTTCTTCTAGACATAGAAACCTAGGCTACGTGTGAAGCAAAAGTCATAAAAAAGTAAACAATTGCATGTACTCCCAAAACTGATCTCCCTTTAGTCAAAGCTGATATTGTTAGAGCAGACAACTATATTGAGATCGATAAGCAATGTGTAAATCCGTATTTGATTGTATGATCACCCTTTTGCATTCAGTTAAAGCATAAAGCCAACAAGTAGACCTGGAGTTCGTGAAAGAAATAGGGAAGGCACTGCAGATATATTGCGCTTGTATGTAACTTGAAGATAATTGGACTGAGAAAACTGATCCTAGAAGTGCATAATCTTCTTCATCATTATTTTTAAACATTCTGCACAATGGACTCACAACAAGACTTCATCACTATGCTTCAGGTTATCATTACTGGGTTAAGGATTAAGATGAAAACAATCATGCCATTGGTAATTTGAAAGGCAAGCAATCGGCCTCAAATTCTACAATAAATTGGTAACTAATTCAAGTTCTCACCCCTATGAGCAAGCAATGTCCATACCAACAAGCATGATGTGAATAAAGTTATAAACCAATGTTGAAAAACTTGGACATGAGAAAACTTGGTCGGAGTCCAAAATGATTGACTTGGGAAAAAAGGACTTGGCAAAAAGGCGACAAGCATTAGAAAATGCATAAAAAAACGCTTTTGTCAATTAAGTTAAAATATAAACTTAAAACAAGATCAGATTAAATACCATGCAAACCCTTTGACAGCACACTGGAATAATTTCCAGAGTCAAAATCACATTCAGCAACTCAGTGTGAGAAAAAGAGCCTGAAATTCGGAATTTATAGACAAAATTTTGCCCATCAGGTTGTTTTTTCTAAAAAAGCACCAGTAACTCATGTGACCCACGACTTTTTCGAAAAACTTGAGTCTGGCAAGTTTTGCAGATTTTTGCAAGTTCTTGCCCCAAGAACTTGCTTTGTGCAGAACTCGCCAATTACTCCACAAGTTCTGCAACACTGGAATAAACATTAACAAAAAAACGCAACAGAAGAGCCTCAGACCACCCAAAAATGTTGGAAGGGAAGAAACACAATCAGGACAATTTACCCAAAGCAAGGCTATAGAAATATCCCAATAAACTTATGCCTATTTTGAATTTTCAGGCCATCATTATTAATAACATCTGAATTGAATCGGAGATCACTAAAACGATGATAGTCAAAAGCATCACCACGATAACTCAGTCCTGAGTTACATTTTTTGTGTATTTGATTGTTTCTACCAGTATTATTATAATTTTGGCAGATTTGACAATTTGGTGCCCTGCTTAAATGAGCTTCAAATTGTGGCCTCACGCAACTGGCCTACACCTTGCCCATTGGAATAAGGTCAGCATGTTCAAGTAGAGATGATGATCATATTGTGATACTATCTAAAATTTAAATATTAAGGACCATTGTGTAAATATTATATTAGTCTAACGTCTATTTTTTTATATGGTACAAAATAGACAAAAGGTTTTGTAAGTTTTGCATGAAGGGTTAAAATATGAAGAGTTGTAGGACTTCAAAGAGTCTTGAAAATATTTTGTATATTTATGCATTTGTGTCTTGTATAACCTTTACAGTCTTCTTTGTAATATACTATCACACTTTACTTGCCTCATAGCTGTGAGTTTTACACACAAGTGTGGACAGGAATACACATAAGAATGAGAAAGAGTGAATTGATTCATTCATTACTAGGTGATGCAATGTATCATTACATAGTAAGAGAAGAGAAGTATCTTACGTAAGTACCAAATACCTGACCATTTAATTACGAATGAAATAATTCATCGCTTTATTAGTAAGACTTTATTATATGCTTAAGTCCTAATTAATAGGTCTAATTGCTAATTATGACCATTATCTCTAACACCCTCCCATAATTGTCATTTTACATGTTCTGTTCAAATAAAATAAAACAAAAGCTTTCGACAAGCAAGATGTTTGCAACCTACTCCAAAATAAGGTCTTCAATCAGTCACTAGAAGTATCACCTTTTGGATACCAAAATTTCACTCACTGGGACAGACCAGCAGCTCCACACAGTTATCTGCTCTTTATTGAATATTCTGATGGAATACAGTTTGCTGAGACAAAATCTCCTTTGTGATGGCCCACTGCTACAGTGGCTCTTCTTTTGTTCACAGTCACAGCGGTTCCCTTATTTATTCCCAGGTATTCACTCTTTTTTTTAATTTCCACATACCGTCTGATATGATACCAGATTACAATACACCAAAAAATTACTTATCTTCATAGTTGAGATGTCTCGCTTCTGTCCAACTGTGTGTGTGATTGCAGTCCCTTAGTACCTTCTCTGATCACAGCAGTCCCTCAGCTCCTTCACCCGCTTCCTTGGCTTCTCCTTACTGTGGCTCTGATAACATGTGAGTTTTACACACACAAAGTATGTACAGGAATACACATAAAAATGAGAAAGACTGCATTGATTCATTCATTATTAGGTCATGCAATGTCTCATTACATAGAAGGAGAAGAGGAGTATGCTATGTAACTCCCAAATACCTAACCATTTAACTACTACATTAATTACTACATTCAATAGCTCATTATTACATCACTCAACTATTAAGACTTTATTATATGCCTAAGTCCTAATTAATAAGTCTAAGTCCTAATTATGACCATTAACTCTCACAGTAGCATCTTGAGTTCGCATTGGATTATACTGTTATTCTGTTCACATTCATAGCATGATATCAGTGCAGACTGGGCCAGGAAAATGGGCAACTCTCAGGATGGAGGATGAAGAGGGGGATCCCAAATAGTGGGGTTTTATTAATTTCAATCTGTAGTAATTTTTAGTTTGTATAAATCTGCTCTGTATATCTCTTTTTTTTTTATTACTGGGACGTTTGCTGGATATTTTGCGACATTAGGTGCATAACAGAGTTTATTTCCACAACACAAGATTTTGTACAGAAAAATAAATAAGTAGTGTTTGAAGCTGTGCAAACACTGGGAGAAACAAAAGAGAAGGAACAGCCAGCAAACAAGAGGATCTAGAAGTGACAGAAGATAAGATAGTTGAATGAGGAAGAGAAGAACGCAAAGAATGTGAGGACAGCTTGCATAAGCGTGAAGAAAGCAGATAGCAGACAGTACGAATGTGAGAAGAAATGCAGAAGAGAAGGGCGGCATGGATAGCAGAATGTACAAGCAGAAAAACAGTGGAGATCAGCAGAACATGGACATGATCAAGGAGCGGACGTGAAAGAAGAAAAAAAAGGCAGATAGCAGCAAAGAAGTAAACAACATGAACAGATTAGAAACAAATGAGAAGTGAACACATGCAAAACTGGTCAACAGCAAAAAAGAAGGGTGATGCAGCAGATCCAGTTGATCAGCATATATAAGGGCACCACAGACACAAGCAGGAAAACTGGTAGACAGAAGTGAAGTGAAGAAGATTTTGAAAAATTAAATCTTGCACAGGCAGGGCGGTACACATGGTTTATTCAGGAAAGTGACACTCACCATCTACAAGCTAGTCTAGACAGGTTTTATGCAAATTCACATGCCATCAGTATTTCTTCTACAAGCAAACGTTCATTGCATGTTGACTTGATGAGTACCGGATCTGATCACTTCCCCATCTTAACTTCGCTGCATATCAATAGCGACTGTCCATATGAGGCTCACTCCTCTTTCATGCTCAATGTCTCTTTACTCAAGTCTGAAGTTTGTCGAAATGCGGTTGCTAAGGTCTAATCTTTGGTCCCCACCCTTGTAGGGGAGATTGGGTGGATCTGTTGGTGGGGAGCAGCCATTCTCCACACAGTGAAATTCCTTCAAGGGTGGGGTAGGATGGTGGCAAGACTCTGGAAGGGCAATGAAAACCAAGTCTAGACCAGCCTTCAAGTTGCTCAACAAATATTGGAGGTGGACCCCCTTAATGAGTTGTGTCAATGAGAGGTCCAAGAGCTGGAATTGCATATACAAGGGTTAGAAGTGTATAAGGACAAAAGGAGTAGGATTAGCGAGCTTATGCACTGGATGGACAAGGGAGATGAGCCCACTAAACTCTGTTTTCAGCATATAAAACGCAAACACAAATCTGAAAGGATCCTAGCCTTACAAGATCCCAGTGGCAATGGTAACCTTATGGAAGATGAGATGGAAAACCAACAAATATTTGAAGATCAATTTCAATTTTCACAGAATTTCCACTTCTGTAGGCTCTGATCCATTGCAGGTTTGCTACCACAGAGCTTGTCCATCATGTTGTTCACCAGCAAGTAGAGAACCTTGAGAGGAACTATATACCCAAAATTGGAGGTATAGATCAATGAAGGAACTCAAGAATGAAAAACCCCAAGTCTTGATAGTTTTCCGATGGAATTTTATAAATAGATGTGGCCTATGGTGGGCTCTGCTTCTTTGAAAATATGCCATGAATCTATCAAGGGAGGTGCTATGGGGGAGTTGGTTAATGACATCCTCATCAAACTCATTCTTAAAGGTGTTAAAAGAGATGATAGGTGGGTGGCATCCAATCACCTTGTTGAATGGCTCCTATTAAATTCTAGCAAAAGCCCTAGCTAGGAGGATTCAGTTATTGGTCACCGTGATAGTTCGCAAGGAGCAGGGAAGCTTTATTGAGGCCAAATTTATTCTAGATAGTTTTATCACTCCCTAGAAAGGCCTTGAGTGGGCTCACGAGACTAGGCAAAAGGCCCTCCTTTTAAAGTGATGAAGTTTATGATATAATCAAATTGGACTTCATGTATGTATCATCAGTCTATGGAGACAATCTTCTCGCAGGCTTCTGCACAGTTCAGTGTGAACAGTGTGCTATTATTAGAGTCTGTGGCATTGCAACGTTCTATCTGACAAGAGTGTATGTTGGCGACATATCTCTATATCATTGCAATGGATGTTCTTGGTTACCTGTGGGAAGTAGCAACACTACGAGGGAAAATCAGAGGTATCTACTTACTAGACGATAACCAACTCCCTAATGTCCATTTTGTAGATGACTAGGCTCTCACACTTGAATTGATCCAATAATGTGCTGAGGGTATGACATTATACTTGGATACTTTTGCAAAAGTTGTTGGGGCAGTTGCTAGTGAGGAGAAAATGAATTTTTTTCTTATTGAGCAAGAGGATCCCCTACACCGACTGAACTTGAAGTGGTAGTGCATCAAACCCATGGTGATCATTTGATATTTGGGCATCCCCTTTGACGTCCAAGTTTCTCTTACGAATCAATGGAGATGGATTATGGGAAAAATTGAAAAGAAGCTTCTGGCTTGGTCCATTCTCAACTTGCCCTTGCTGGGTGAATCTCAATTGTGGTCAAAATCCTTGCATCAGGACATTTGTATTACTCCTCATGTCTCTTTCCTTCCCATTCAACCTATAAAGTTGTAGAGCATGTGCCTGGAAGCCTATTATATCTATGAAACAAAGTATCTTTATGAGTTGGTTAGGCACCCTTCTAATTTAGGTTCTTATTTAATAAATGATGGAGGCCTGGAGATCCGATGAAGCATTGGTTGAGGAGGTGTTAGTCCATTTTGAAGGCTCATGTCTCCTTGAAACATAAGTTTTGGGGGGATTAATACTTCATCAAGGTTTGGTTGTGAAGAGTAGTTTACACAAAATTGACATTACTAATTTTCCCCGTGCATTGCATGGTAAGTATGAGACAATTCTAGCCACAAGGATTAGGTCGATTGGTAGACTATCTTGTGTGAAAGTTCACAAAGGTCTCGGGACCAAATCCCATGGAGTCCCTTGGGGTTACTAGCAAGTATTTCAGTTGGTGGTTACTATAGTGCTGCATCTGGAAAACCGAGGAAGAGTGGAGCAATCCACGAGGGGCTGGCAAGGTACCAACGTCCTCACTTGGAACATTTAATATGCGAGTGAGGGACTATATTTCTCCAAATAATTCAACATGCTTCTTGGAAATGTCAACCTACCCCAAAGGTTTTTTGGGCATGGTCTCGGGATGAATTTCAATCCCTCTTTGTAGCTATGCTTTCATGGCAGGGGTCCCTCTTGGGGGACACTTGGATGGTTAGTGTCAGCTGCAAATTGCTTTGGCATTCAATTCGTTTGGTTGCAATTGGTTTTCTATGGAAACATCATTGTAAAGTTACATTCAATGAGGTTCCTCATCCCCTTACTCAAGGATTTATGGAGCTCTAAGCAAGAGTTGGCTCTACTCTTGACAATTCACCTCCATGCATTTGTCGTGAAGTTGAGTCCCTCCCTATGTGGGCCTAGGATCATACGCTACCCTTTTTAGCTTTTGCAAATTTGGACTTTCTTGGCACCCCTATTTTCTACATGATGTAACCACACCAAATCCTGATGTATTTATTTGTTCTAAGAAGTAATATATGAAGCATTTTCAAAAAATATATTAATGTATATTTTTATAAAGTTGGAAGTTTTAGTTATTTTGTATAAGCTCAATTTTATCGTTTTTGCACATAAAGGGTTGGTCATATGGTTTTGTAGAATAGGCTGATGTGTCTTTTTGAGCTAAAGGACCATTTTTTAAAGCCAAAAGTTTTATTTTTGCAATCTCTATGAATTTATTAAGACTTGTAAATGTATGAACATAATTTATATAATTAATACATATATAAAAAGCCCGTCAAGCTGTCATCTAGCGGTAACCTGTTGTAGTTGGTGTCGCAATGACCTAGGGTCAAATCTTGGCGAGCATGTTTCTCCCCTTGTGTGGAATTTGTCGAATGTGGCTAATGATCTTGGGCCTTCTACTAATTATTGATTGTACCCTTCAAGCATAATGTTGTTGATCTAGCCTTCGAGTACATTATTGTAATGGCATTGGTGAGGTAACAACAACCCCATTCTTTGCTAAAGTACAGGTGGGTGGGACAAGCTTATTTCTAGGTTTAACAGCCATAAAAAAGGAAACTTCCTATGTTTTAAAAATAAATTAATACATACATAAATATATATGTAACATAATAAATAAACTAAGTCCCCAACAATAGTGTCCTTTCATAATCATGACCATTCAATGGTATTTATAACATCACAAGTAGTTGTACCAATCATCATATGTATTATTGCAACTATATATTTCATCCTGTATGGATTTCTAAATTTTATCCTACTTAAATTGGATATTTTTAATTTTTATAGTTATCGAACATGATTGTCCATAACAGTAAATTGCCAAATCCTTGGTAAAAGTGGGATTTTGTATAGTAGGAAAGATGTTTAAAGTGAATTTGGGGTGGTTACCTGCGGTTCTATGCTATATAAATTACCGAATCATCAATAAAAGTGGGATTCTATGTAGTGGATAGGGCATGTGGTGTGCTCACATGGAGCAAATTTAAGGGGGTGCACTTTGTCCCATATATCCAATTGTGATTGTGATTCATCTGAGGGTGCACATGCACTTTATTATTCTTTTCAAGTTGTCAAAGACAATATATCACATCAGAGGGATTTTTGAAGGTAATCCCAAAATCACTAAAAAGCAATGTCTTGTTGAGATCAAAAGAGAGAGAGAAGGATCACATGAAAACACCAACATACCCTAAATTAACATGAACCATAAGCATATCATAAAGAGAAGAGAAGATGAAAAATGGGGGCGAAAATTCAGATCATAAAAAAAAATTGCTCCCAACTTAGGGCTTGTTGCCCTTCTAAATGTGGCTGGAAATCCTTACAACAAACCATAAGTTGAAAACACTTTTGCTCCATAGATATTTCAGCACCAAAAATATAATTTCCAATTGTATCTCCAATGACATATAAAGGAAAAGACAAAGAAAAAGATGACTGGAAATTTCTACTATGAAATTCTTGCTTCCCCGAGCAAATCACAGCCCCATAAGAGTGCTCTAATGCAGATTTGACACATGAATGTTCACCAAAACCTGAGCATAGGGGTGGCTGAAAATGTTCTTCGTAAAATAGTTCCATGTGCTCAAAAGAATGTGTATCATACCCTGTATAATATGGCAGAAAGTTGCCATGAAAATGCTGTAATAAATCAGCCCTAGGTGGTTGAAACAATTCTGTGAACATATCCTCTTCATGTTGCCAAAAATCTGCATCATCAATGTACATATATGGTTGTTCCAAAGGCAACAACTCTGCACTCTTGACTCTAAAATCATCATCGGTATCATAAATGGGATCCCCGTCAAAATAGAAACAACTCATATCCCATTTATTCCTTTCAACATGAAAAAGGTCAACAATATTTTCAATTTTATGATCATCATGTTCTTCATCAAACGAGAAATTGACCAAATCCAAGGGTTTCTCTAAAAACTCTTCGCTTTCCAAATCATGAAACAATGCATCACAAAAGTCAAAGACTTGGAAAGGAGTACAACTTACGATACACTTGTCTTCATTTGAAGGAGAGAGGGAAGTTTGGATACCTTCATCTTCATTAAATGGAAGAGCAAATACCAATTTTTCATCGTCATGAGGAGTGCTTTCTCCAATACGGTGTTCTTCATGGACTTACTCTTCAACATGATGTGCTTCATTTAAGTCTTCATCTTCAATTGACTCATAAGGTGGCTCTTACTCTTCTTCAAAAGTTTGATAACTTCCTTCATGAATCTCTTCTTCATGTCCTTGATCTTCAATGAAGTCTTGAGGTGCTTGATCTTCAAAGTCTTCTTCAAAATCTTCATGTATGGAATGAGGAAGCTCTTCATCAACATGTTCTTCATGTGCTTGATGACTTTCCTCATCAATTTCTTCCTCGTGCTCTTGTTCTTCTGCATCACCCCACTCCTCTACGATGTCAAGTTCCAGTTGATTGTTGATCAGGGGTTCCTAATGAGGGTTCATCTACACTTTCTTATTGCCATACTTCTTTTCAACAAAAAGACATAGTGAATTTACTGCCTCATACTTTTCAGCGAGCTCTTGGGCAAGCAAATCCATGGGGTTGCTTTGATAGGCTTGTAAAATGGCATCAAATTATTTTCTTCTTTCAATACAAAGATTGAGCAAGAAATCCCTCTCATAGAAATCTTCAATCAACTTCTCACAAAACTCGTTGTCTTCTTCAAAGGTATCTTCAACAAGTTCAAAAAGATCTTCTTCTTGAAGGGTTGCCACAAGATCCACGCCCTTGTTCAGAGATGGTTTGAGCACTCTTTTGGAAATGTGACTTGGCATGACTCTGTCCTTCCCTCTTGTCTCCATGAGTCATATTTTACGATTTCCTATGATGTGATGCATGCTCTAACTCATGTTATTTTGGTGCTTAACTTATCATTGTTTTGGTTTGTGATGAAGCACAGAGGCAGGTATTATGATATATCGCTAGGATGGTTTCACTAGTTATATGATTATACCTAGCATTCAATTAACAAGTAAGTATAGTCAGGGTAGGTATTTGCATTCCATTGTATATACTATATACCATGCATATCATGTTAGTATAGTTGTATTTTCATATTGTTTTATTTCATTTGTATATATTATATGATCATGATTACATGTTAGAGTAGAGATATTTTCTTTTCAACATTTGCTTTTTCATTTGATTTTATCATATATGGACAAAGGGTGATAGTGCCACCCTAGATACTCTAATACATTTTCTTGAGTGTGTAGGACACAGGTCGTACCAGAGATGTTGAGGTTCTCATGCACTCTACGGTGAGCACATGTCCCCGAATAGGAGCCAGATGTTACCCCCAACCTAGGGGTAACTAAGGAGATTATGTCTCAAGGCCCACGGATTGCAGATATGGAGTGTCAAGAGCCAAATGGACAGAGCATAGCCCCGAAGGGCCCTTCTTTCTCATTGATGCAATCCAGACATCGTCAGCAACAGCAACATCCACCACACTGGCCTGGCCCCAGAGGGCAATGGGTCTTGCTCCATGAGGTAATGAGTCTAGGTATCATGGTAAGTGTCACTCTAATATTTGAAGCATTTGAACATGTTGCAAAGGACCTTTCTCGATTATAGAACGTTTGCTTGGAATTTATACTCTTTTCCTTATTTAACCCTGGTGGGTGTCATTTTTTCCTAGTAAGTTGGTCACCCTCGGGAATAGGGTGCTACTGGGGGGTTCCTTGAAGAGTCATCGTCCATTCCCGATCATACTTATCACCTTCCATACTTCTTTCCTTCTGTCTCCTTATCTTTTGGGATGGTGTACTGACCCAAGAAGGGGCTAAAGGCCCGGGGGGGGGAGTAGTTGGCAAAAGATAAAAGCCAAATCATGAACCTTCCAGATGCTCGCCCAAGAGGTCTTGAGAAACAATGAAGCGTTATCTCTTAAAAGCATAAGACCTGCAAAAGCATAAATTCACATGTATAGATGTCCCGCTTGTTCAAGGATCTACACAAGTGCGTTACAAGCTAGACTATACCCCCATGGCACTCT
>ML812662.1:207751-222775 GCA_009831015.1 Picea engelmannii
TGATTGTTCCTCTTTCTCCAACCAAGTTGATTTGTGTGCTTCTAGATCTTTGAGTTCCTCTATCTGACTATGACACAAGGGACCTTCATCAATCGAACTAAAGAGTGAGGAACACCTTTCTTCAATCACTCTTACTTCTCTTTGGCTACATGCCTTATAGATGGGAAACTATTGTTTAACGAAACTTTTAATCCTAGCCAAATTTGTCGCAAATTGGGCCATCATTGATTCGGGTGCCAACTGATCTAATTTTTTCTACAAGGAGTAAACCAAATTCTTGAAGACCTCTTCGTCCAACCAAAATTTGCTAATCTTCATAGGTGTTGGTGGTGCTTCCGTACCAGATTTCCATTAGAGTATGATTGGGTGATGATCTAAAATTCCTCCTTCTCCGACTAAGGATTTGATGTGAATGCCAATCTCCATGAATCCCTCCGAGACCAAAAACATGTCCAACCTTTTTGCAATTACATCTTTCCCAGTTCTAAAGTTGCGCCAAGTAGGGGACAACTTGACTAGCTCCACATCTATCAAATGAAGGTCCTCCAGTAAGGAAAGAAAGAAACCCCTATGATTGTCCACCTTTGGGTTTTCACCCCACACCTCTCGCAAAGATGGGGTAAAAATCAAATCTCCCCCTATGATGGAGAGAGGGTCACTAAAAGCACCTAGTAATTTCAAATCTTTCCAATAGGGGACCTTGTCAGCATAAGGTCCATAGAAATTTACTATCGAGAAAGAAAAATCACTATCTTTGAACTTCAACTTGACTGAGGTTGTTGATCAAAAGGAAAAAGAGGCAAGAGCTTTAAAAACATGGCTCCAGCCTATTAAAATACCCCCTAACATCCCATCAACATCTAAAGTACATAAAGACCAATTCCTTAGCTAGGCCCCAAAGGTTTCCCTGGATTTTTCTCTTGTGCACCTCATCTCCTAAATCAATATCACATATGGCTTGAGGTTTTGGAGCATCCTCTTGAGGGATAGTTTTTTTTTGTGGGGGGGCAACCCCTCGTACGTTGAAAGAGAGAATAATCATCGTGAGGAGAGGATTAGGGCACTCCCTGCTCTAAGGGCCCTTGAAATGGGAACTTGTATTCCCTTTTTTATTTCAGCTACAATCGTTTCCTAGTCCTCAAGAAGGTGTGATTTCCCTCCCACCGATGTAATACCCCTAGGCCAAACCCCAGTTGAAATGTACTTACAAGTATGTGTATAGGATGGTGAGCCAAAAACCTCTTTTTCCCAATGAGCATGTTTAGTATTGTGTATTTTCACTTGGAAATTAATGAAAGAAAACACGACTGCATGCAAATCATCCTGACAAGAAGAGTAAGGGGGCTAAACTCCACTTGAGTGGGAAAGGAGACTAATAATCTTAGCCAAAAAGGGCTAAATCTAAGGAGGCTTAAGAAAAAGAGAATAGTTTATTCATATTTTCTTGAGAGTCTAATTTATGGACACATGTATACTGTGTTATCCTAAGTCCAAAGAGGGAGGAAACAAATTACCAAGTGGGTTAATAGGATTCCATGGAGTGACAAGTGTTATTTTATTGACATGCAAATAAAATGGGATCAATAAGAACTCGCCTAGAAAATGACAAAAAAACTCACCATGATGGGTACCAGATGGCAGTGGTCGAATGCGTTGTGGCAAGTTTTACCATTCGGTGAAAGAGTGCTGAAAGGAAATGGCTGGAAGTAAAGAGGTGGGTTGCCAAGCCCGTGTGCATTCTCTTTAGGTGAAAGAATTGCTAAGTTGAAGAGGAGGGTTGTCTGGCTTGTGTGCATTCTCTCTAAGTGAGAGAATTGCAGGGAATTTTGATTCCTAGAGGTGCCAAGTTGTCATCACAGAACTCTAATATTTCATGTCTGGCTTGTTGTTGAAGCTTGGAAGGGAAGTGGGCAACCATAAGGGGGATCACTTCCTGGGTGGGACAGGCATGTGGGAAAAGTAGAGTCTGTGGAACTTGGCACCTGCATTGAGATATTGTTGATGTTGAGAGACCTCTTGGAATAAATTATCCTTGCCCAAGTGTAGTTCAAGCCCAACTTGGGGGTGACCTGTTCTCAGTTTGTGGGGAACAATATCTAAGGTTGGGAGGAAAGTCAGAGATCTACATGCAGTTGGTGGTTCAATTGTCCATGATAAGTGTTCATTATGTCCTTTTAAAATTTTTGATTGGTTGAAAATGTATGAAATCCTATGTTGAGTATTAGTGTGCAAAAAACCATGAATTTTGGTCATAATTAATTGTTATTCTTAATACCGTTTAAGTAATTTTCCTATAAAAATTCTATAAAATTGTACAGGTGATGTAAACCGGTAATTATGTCATGGGTTCCATAATTATCATTATCCTGGGCATATTGTTGATGAGACTGGTTAAATAATGGAGTTTGTAGTTGTAATACCCCAAAAATGTTTAAATTGCTCCATGTTTATGTAAAATTAATAATTGTACATATGATAAGTGGGGTAATTACCCATCTTGTTACAAGCAAAGTTAAGTGAGTAAAAACTCGGTACTTTGGGCCATAAAGGCCTTGAACAACTACATAAAGTGTATTGGGTGCAAATTTTCTTATTCTTACATCAGGTTGAGAAATATTAATGGTTGGGGGTGGGTTTTACAACCTGCAAATGGTCCTAAGAGTCTTAGGAAAGCCTCAAAGAAAAAATCGGAGCATTAAAGACTAATTTAAGGATGTCAGAGTAGCATTGGATATGATACTCCAATGAAAAGACTCTGAGAAACTTCTCCACCGTAGGATATATCGGGATGACGTCAACCACCCAATACGTGGAAGACAATTGTCCTAACTTGGAAGGTTGTGCCAGGAATCCATGATGACGTGTATTTCATGTCAGTGCATGTGGAGGGTATCCACGGTGCCATGTGGCATGGTGTTATGGTATTTGGGGAAATGAAGGGTAACGTGGTCTAAGTGCCACGTGTCAAGCCAAGTGACAATGTTGGATAGGTCCATGCGTATAATGTGTAGGCAGTGGGATTAGGAGCATGGCGTATTCATGGAGATGGGAAAGTGAGATGAATGAGTTTGTGAATCTGTGAGTCCGCCAACCCATGAACCCGACGAGATCACAAAATAATCTTAGTATTGAGACTTTTCAGATGGACTTATGAAGGTGAGGTATAGAATTATACATTCGCGATTCCACATAGATAGAAAAGTAGCTAAGTGTTGAGACTTTTTGGATGGACTTATGAAAGGAAGAATTATGCATTTGTGACTCTGTGAGATGGAAAAGTGGCTAAGTGTAGAGACTTCTTGGATGAACTTAAGAATGTAAGACATAAATCATGCGTCCATGAGTCTACAAATGAAAAAGAATCTAAGTGTTGGTGGCGGGTTTGTGAAAGGTACAAATATAAACCATGAGTCTGCAAGACCACCACTCATGAGTCTGTGAATTTAGAAAGGTTGTTAGAAGAAGCAAATTTTTTGATACCCCAACCCTTAGAAGGTACTTAGAGGGTTGGGTATGTTACAAAGTGGTATCAGCACACGTTACAACACTAGGCATAGATGGGCCACAAATCAATCCTAGGATTGGTATATCAAGATTTAGGTGAGCATGCTGAAAGGTGTTTTTACCTTTAAAGGATTGTTTATTATCTGCATTAACTTCTTGAGGAGAAGAATTACATATTGGAATTATATCTTGGAAACCTTGGCTAAATTACAACAAAGGGAAATTATATTGTACCTTTGTCAAAGTGATGACTGCTCTCACGGGACTAGGAATATGTTGATAGGTATTATTGGTAAAACCTGAATGTAAATGGCAGTGGTGGAAGGAATTATGTTATGAAACTGCATGAGTCCATACAAGGGACATGGGCTGGGTTGTTTTGTTAAGTATAATAATGTCTATATGTGAGGACAAGCAAAGTATCTTGAAATTAAGATGGTTGATTATATAAGGGTGAAGACCCTTATGGAAAATTCCTTGTGCTTAAAGAAAATTGGTATGGATTGATAGAATCCATCACAATAATACTTAATGCTTTAACAAAATATTAAACCCTGTATATATGTATGATCCCTCATGATCAGAGAACAGATGGAAAATGGGCAAGGTCAATTTATTTGATCGATAGTGAATGAGAAATGGTTGTTGGAGAATAACCTAGTTAATCAATTAAAAAAAGGGAGTCCTTTGGACTGTTGCTAGACCTCTTAGGAGAGGTAAAGAGATATTAACACATGAGAAAGTTTATGATGCTCATGATTGTAATAAGAGAAATTATATACCTATTAATCTAAAGACGTGTTTGTGCATGAAAATACAAATGGTAGACAGTTGGAATACATATGCACTATAGGCAAGGGTAAAATGCTTGGGGCACGAGGATATGTCAGAATGCATAAGGCGAAAGTTGAGCATGCATATAACATGCATATAGGCTTATCATAGTCTATTATTGGATGTAAAATATGGTGATGTCATGGATCACATGGTTAATGATGATCTGATTATAGCAACATAAGTAAAATGTTGATGACATTGATTACATATTACCTTAGGAGAATAAGGTAGAATGGTTAATGAAATTGTTGATTAAGTGTGTAGTAATGGAAATGTTGGGACTTTTCTAGATGACCAATAGATCAAACTGACATCCAAAGGCAGATGATAGCCATAGGAATATAGGTTGGTGTGCTCAAGCTATAGTGAGAGGTAATCTGGAAAAACGGATTCCCTTGATAAAAAGTTTTGTTGACCAAGAATGGTTTGAGGCATGAAGAGAAGCTTGATTCGTTGTCTTGCTGCATAGAGCATTGTTGAAATTGCCATATTGTATTTTTGGCTAGTTGCATACTTGTATAAGCAGTTTAAGCAAGAGTGTTGTCTTGTGGGTTGTTGTCGTATGGAAAGGGAAACATAGTTATGAATAAGTCTGTGAGACATACCAAACGAATATCATGCAGATGACTATAACTTCTCTTTAAAGAAGAATACTATTAATATCAGATAAACATGAAAGAACAATATAAAACTGTGCAAGCAATGCACATGCATAATGCATACATATATATACTTATATGCTTGAAAGCATGACATGACTGCCTAAGTAAGAGGGCAGTAAGGCAAGGAGTATGTTTGCCTAGACTAAATAATGCCATGGTTGTATGGCTGGCCCTATGATGAAGAGTTTAAGTATTTTGTTAAAATGATAATCTGGGGAAGTATGAAATTTCTCAGAAAGAGCTAAGATGAAATGCTAAGAGAGAAAAGATCAAAGGTGACCCTTTTTGCCTACTACTATCTTGTAAAGAGGATGGTATAATTATGATCTTATTGATGAGATTGGTTGTGTAAGTGACTGTAAAGTCTCATCAAAATTGGATAATGTTAATTCAATATGAATGAATGAGGTAAAAAGGTACAAGTGATTCACCTGCATATATGTAAATATACATATACATGCTTAAGAGAATGATATGAATGTCTAAATAAGTGAAATGTGAGGCAAGATTTGTACTTGCCAAATCTTAATAATGCCATGGATACATGGCCGACCCTATGTGGTAGGGTCTGATTTGTCTCAATGAAATAATAGCTTGAGGGGGATGTGTTCCTTTCCTCAAGAAAAAATTGTATAAATTGATGAGAGAGCAAAGGAGCATGGAGGCTCTATTGTCATGATAAAAGGCAACATGGTTATGCCTTTGAGGATTGCATAGGAATGACTATCAATAATCATGGGTTAAAACTCTTGGTATGAAAAGTGCACCTAAGGTAGACACAGGGAACAGTGGTACATGTGGGTAAATGTATGAAAGAACAATTTGAAATCAAGTTGATAACCTAAAGATATAGGTTTGAACATGTGAATCTAAAATGCATAATGAAAATACAAGCTTATATTCCTTGTGGAGTATTGGATAGAACTCTAAAATAATGAAGATGAGGCTAACCCAAGAATTGAGGTCATATCGGACCATTTGGATATGCAACAAGAGAGTTGCATGTTGAAGAGGTTCTTGTGGAGGAATTGTGTAAAGAACTCTGTCAGGAGAACAAAGCTATAACCTTAATGAATGTTGAGAATTGAACAATGGTTACAAAACTTATTTATATAAAAATCATGGATTACATTTTAAAATATGATACATGAGTACCAAGACATGTAGACAAATGAGGACCAATCTGATTTGTGGTTGGGAAATGTGCGGAATACACAAGTTCATGATTCATTATGGACAAGAAACTTGCTAATGTAGCATGTTGATTTATCCAAGAAGGTTAAGGTGAACATGACGAAAATTGCTAAAGAGAAAGAACAAGCATATCCCAGGAGGGATAAATTGTAGAAGCAAAGAAGGGGAAAGTGATTAATACTTCTCTCACTATGAAACTCTGAATAATCAAACAAAGTTGTATGCTTAAAAAGGACAACTCTGAAAATAAGTGTAGCTAGTAACTGAAAGATGCAATATTGAATGTGTTAAAATGAATAAGCTTGGTTAAGCTATAATGTGTGAAGGAAATGAAGCCTTGAAATTAATTCAGCTAGGTTGAAATTTCCCCTATGGGAGAATCCCTTAACTTTTTTCTTGTTGTCTATTATGTTTCTTTGGAATGAGAAATTGATATGTTGATGAATGTATATATTTCGGCATGAAAATGTTTTAATGAAATAAATGCTATGGTACATGCATTTGATTTTACATGATAGCTAATGTGAATGTAGTGATGTATGTCACATGTAGAAAATATTGGAATTGTTAGGGAAGGACAACTGCCAATAGTGAACAACCTCAGATGAAAGTGAATACAAGAAGGTTGTTGATAAAAGCAAAAACTGCGAAAGGGATTTTAGAAGTCCCCAGGAAGCACCATTGAAGAGATAATATCATAGAAGGTGTTGGTAGCCAAACATGTATAAATATTTCATGTCCATGTGACATGAGAGGTAAAAAGGATTTGGGTAATAATCCCTTCTAAAATAGTCTATGTTTTGGATGACATGCATGTGACCTGAACGACTGTTGTATGCCATTGATACCCAAGTAGGGTATTATTCAGGAAGAAACACCTTCATGATGGAGGTGTGAACCTTTGAAAACCAAGGATGATTTAAATCCTTGGAAAAATGCATGAACAAATATATGCCATGAATACATTGCCCAATCAAGAAGTGATTGGGAACAAAAGTGCTCAAAGGTAGCACGATGATGAAATGCATTAAGGAGATAAATGTGATACGAGAGTGGGTATATATAAGACTTCCCATTGAGGAAGAAGTATCTTCCAGTGCTTTGTGGAATTGTAGAATGGTAAAGAGAGAAATTGGGTGGCCATAAACATCAGCACCCCGGTTACCAATGAAGAAAGAATGCTTGAATACATTCATGTGAAACTTTTAGTTTCATGTATGTTGATTTGAGGTCAGGATCAACTGAAGTAGGAAAATACGGTCCTGCTGTAAAAATAAATGTGTATAAAGAACCATGTGGTAAAATGTTGGCTGAGTTCCAACCCACCAAGGCAAAGTCCCTAATACGAAAACTAATAATATGAAAAATCAATGCGAGGGTGCATTGTGTGTGAATGTGGTAATGGATATTGGCACATTGATTAGATTCATTTGATGTTTGATTGAATTTTGAAAGGTTTGGTATGCTAAAATAATGCATTGGTAAGGAATGGTATTTCCTTCTTGAGTAGATGAATTTGATTGGTAGTATGCACAGTTATGAAATTGTTTGTGAGCCACTACAAGTGTGCAATGAAAATATAGTGTGCATGAGAACTAACAATTTGTTTGGTTGATTGAAGTGGAAAAGAGATATTGTAGTAAGCCATGATCCCTATAGAATAAAGTGTCGTGGCCAGAGGACTAATTCGAGATACAACCAATATGCTTTTTGGACCAGAAAGAAAAACAACTGTGGAATTGAGTCATAAATTTGGTAAAGGTCCAATGGACCTGGTACGGACCTGAGGTAGCAACCTAGGAACATAAAGATACTATGCGGACAAAGTATCTCCATCTTTTTGTAAATTTTCGAATTTTGTTTGTACATATGTATGTTGTACTAAGGACAATGCATAAATAAGGGGGAGGGGAATGTAATACCTTTGGGTCGAACCCCATTTGAAATGTAATTACAAGTATCTGTATAGGCTAGTGAGACATGAACCTCTTTTGGCCAATGAGGTTGTTTAGTATTGTGTAGTTTCACTTGGAAATTAATGAAAGAAAACATGATTGCATGTAGACCATCCTAACAAGAAGAGTAAGGGGGATAAACTCCACTTGAGAGTGTAATTTATGG
Organism: Picea engelmannii; assembly: GCA_009831015.1. Taxonomy (NCBI): domain Eukaryota; kingdom Viridiplantae; phylum Streptophyta; class Pinopsida; order Pinales; family Pinaceae; genus Picea; species Picea engelmannii. The sequence goes on from ML812662.1 coordinate 216,070, forward strand.
ACACATGTATATTGTGTTATCCTAAGTCCAAAGAGGGAGGAAACTAATAACCAAGTGGGTTAATAAGATTCCATGGAGTGACAAGTGTCATTTTATTGACATGCAAATACAATGGGATCAATAAGAACTCAACTACAAAACGACAAAAAAACTCACCATGTTGGGTACTAGATGACGGTGATGGAATGTGTTGTGGAAAGATTTACCATTCGGTGGAAGAGCTCTAAAAGGAAATGGTTGGAAGTGAAGAGTCAAGTTGTCAGGCCCATGTGCATTCTCTCTAGGAAAGAGAATTGATAAGTTGAAGAAGTGGGTTCTCAGGCCCGTGTGCATTCTCTCCAGGTGAGAGAATTGCAGGGAATTTTGATTCCGAGAGGTGCCAAGTTGTCATCACGGAACTCTGATATTTTCTGTCTGGCTTGTTGTTGAAGCCTGGAAGGGAAGTGAGCAGCCATAAGGGGCTCACTTCCTGAGTGGGACAAGCATGTGAGGAAAGTAGAGTCTGTGAAACTTGGCACCTGCATTGAGATATTATTGTTGTTGAGAGACCTCCTGGAATAGATTATCCTTGCCCAAGTGGAGTTCAAGCCCAGCTCGGGGGTGACATGTTCTCAGTTTTTGGGGAACAATGTCTAAGGTTGGGAGGAAAGTTAGAGGTCTGCATGCAGTTGGTGGTTCAATTGTCCTAGATAAGTGTTCATTATGTGCTTGTTTGATTTTTGATTGATTGAAAATGTATGAAATCCCATGTTAAGTATTAGTGTGCAAAATACTATGAATTTTGGTCATAATTAATTGTTATTATTAATACCCTTTAAGTAATTTTCCTATAAAAATTGTATAAAATTGTACAGGTGATGTAAACCGGTAATTCTGTTATGGGTTCCATAATTATCATTATCTTGAGTGTATTGTCGATGATGTTGGGTATGTGTTATATTCTTTTCACGAGTAGTAGTGTCTGTGTTGCGTCGGGCGTGTAGGGGGGCGAAGCCCCCACTCGAGGATTCGGGGGCAGTGCCCCTAAGAAATTTTTTTTGCCTCGAGAAACGTGTCACATATTTAGGTGGTTTTTCAACACATGGTTTCTTTGCCGATGGTTTTTTATTTTCGGTTAAGGAATTAGGGTTGTTGACTATTCCAGGTCATTGGGTTAGGGTTTTGGATGTCACTGGCTCCTATATGTATATTGTATTGTAAACAATGTATCACTATGAATGAATATAGAATATGGTGGCTTTCTTGGTTTGTGTTTACAAGGGAAAAATCTCTGTGTAATGTTTGTATTTGCCATTGTATCTATTCTGTTCTTTTACTAAAAATCTGTTTGCAGTAAATATTGTACAAGGTTAAAATCTACATTTGGTATCAGAGCTTTGTTGGCTTCAGGGGGACTCCTTTGTAGTCAAGGGTTTGGCTCGGGACTGTGATAAACCTTGTTACAGTGGGAGATCTGTGGTTTTGATTTTTTAGGTGAAAAGAAATGGCAAGCAATTCGAAGATGGAGATCAAGAAGTTTAATGGGCAAAGTTTTGAGCTATGGCAGCTCAAGATGGAATATATGTTGGTGGACAAAGATCAGTGGATCACGGTAGATCCAATTACTGTACCTACAGGAACTTCAATAGATGACTGGAAAAAGTTGGATCAGAAGGCAAAGAGCACAATCCGACTGTGTCTCTCAGATTTAGTATTACTGAATGTGTCAGAGGAAGCTACAACCAAGGATTTATGGGAAAAGTTGGGGAAGTTGTATCAGTCGAAGTCCCTAGTAAATAAATTATTCCTGAGAAAAAAGTTGTATAACTTGAGGATGAGAGATGGAGACTTGGTGGCAGAGCATTTGAGCGCTTTCAATACTATGGTATGTCAGTTAGTATCTGTTGAGATTAAAATTTCAGATGAAGATAAATGTATTAGTTTACTGTGTTCTTTACCAGACTCTTGGGATGTCTGGTTGTGTCCATAGGTAGTAATACAACTGCCTTGAAGTTTGATGAAGTAGTCTCATCCTTGTTGTCGGAGGAGATGAGACAGAAGAATATGGAAGGACATAGCACATACGCATTATTTGCAAGAGGACGTTCCCAGGAAAGAAATAGATCTAAGTTCTCAAGTGGGAGATCTAAGTCTAAGGGTAGATCTAAATCTCCCAGAAAGTTTGTAAAGGTATGTTGGAGATGTGAAAAATAAGGGCATCACAAGAAGCAGTGTAGATCCAAAGTTGAGAAAAAGAAGGGATTTGAAGAATCTCCTTCTACAGAAGAAAATACCTCCAAGGAAGAAGGAGGGGATGTGTACTTGGCTTCTTCTAGCACACATGCAGATCATGAGGAATGGTTGGTTGAATCAGGTGCATCCTTTCATATGACTTCCCACAGGGAGTGGTTTTGTGAATATGAAAGGTATGATGGAGGTAATGTTTTCTTAGGTGATGATTCGACAACCAGAATCATAGGACGAGGAAAATTCAAGTTGAGGTTCATAGATGGAAGGATTAGAACACTGCATGGTGTTCTACACATCCCAGGTTTGGCTAGAAATTTGATTTATGTAAGCAAAATGGACAATGCAGGGGTAAGAACAATATTTGAAATGAAACTTGCAGGATGGTTCGAGGAGCAATGGTGTTGCTGAAGGGAGTTTGGTTTGGAACTTTGTATAAGCTGCAAGGAAGCACTATTAGTGATGGGTGTAATAGTTCCATTGTTCATGATATTGGAGTTGAAGAAGAAAGAACTCCTATAGTCTCTAGAGAAAAGGTTATGCTGTGGCATCAAAGATTGGGGCATATCGGAGAGAAGGGTCTTCGACTACTACATTGTAAAGGTACGGTTGAAGGTATGTCTAATTTCTCTCTAGATTTTGATTTCTGTGAACATTGTCTATATGGGAAGCATAATCAAGTAAGATTCCCCTCTGGTACAACAAGGGCAGAAAGAATTTTATAGCTAGTTCACAGTGATGTTTTTGGACTCGTGTCAGTCCCATCATTGGGAAAATCTGTGTACTATGTCTCATTTAGAGATGACTTATTGAGGAATACTTGGATATATTTCCTCAGGAAGAAATCTGAATCCTTTGAAAGTTTTAAAGAGTTTAAGGCTCTTGTTGAGAATCAAACAGAGAAAAGAATTAAGGTGCTGAGGACAGATAATGGTAGAGAGTTATGCGAGAATGAATTTGAAGAATTCTGTAAGAAGTGCGGTATAGCAAGGAAGACGAATACTCCATATACACCACAGTAGAATGGAGTTGCAGAAAGGATGAATAGGACGTTGATGGAAAAAGCAAGGTGCATGCTCAGTGGTGTCGGGTTAGGGAAATAATTCTGGGCAGAGGCAGTGGGTACTGCATGTTACCAGGTCAACAGATCACCCTCATCAACGTTGGATTACAAGACTCCACAAGAGGTATGGACTGGTAAGAAACCTTCTCTCACACATCTCAAGGTATTTAGTTGTGATGCATATGTTCATGTTCCAAAGGAAAACATGAGTAAGCTAGCTAAGAAGGCCGAAAAGTGTATCTTTATTGGATATAAAGATGGTCTCAAATGTTATAAGCTTTGGAACCCAGAAACTAAGAAGGTAGTGTATAGTCTAGATGTGTTATTTAGAGAAATGAAGGATGTTGTTAAACGTGAAGTCCTACCAAGTAAGGAAGAACCAGAGAAAATAGAGTTTGATTTAAAGGATGATGACTCAGACTCTACTGAAGAAGATGAATTAGAAGAAGAAGATCCTCATACTCTAGTATTGAGGAGATCAGTTCGAGAAATAAGGCTACGGGAAAGGTATACTCCATCTGATTTCTGTTCAAATTTTGCTTTGTCTATTACTGATGATGATCCTAGAACTGTCAGGGAGGCAGTGGATTCGGATGATGGAAATCTATGGAAAATGGCCATGGACGAAGAAATGGCATCTTTGGATAAGAATGAGGCTTGGGATCTAGTGGAGTTGTCGACTAGAAGAAATCCCATTAGCAACAAATGGGTATTTAAAAAGAAGTTGAATGCAGAAGGAAATGTGGGGAAATACAAAGCTCAGTTAGTAGCAAAGGGTTATTCCCAGGTTGAGGGAATTGATTTTGGTGAGATTTTTTCTCATGTTGCCAAGTTAACTTCTATAATATTTTTGTTATATGTTGCTGCTACATTTGATTTTGAAGTAGAACAAATGGATGTGAAGACAACATTCCTACATGGGGATCTAGAAGAAGAAATCTATATGAGCAACCAAAAGGTTATGCTGTGAAGGGAAAGAAGGAGCTCGTATGCAAGCTGAAAAAGTCCCTGTATGGTTTAAAACAATCACCAAGGATGTGGTATCAAAAATTTGATACTTATATGTTAGGACTTGGCTTCACAAGAAGCAAAGAGGATCATTGTGTGTATTTTAAATTAATTGGTGATCATTTGATTTATTTGGTTTTGTATGTGGATGACATGTTGTTGATAGGAAACAACAAAGAGATTATCTAGGATGTGAAAACTTAGTTGTCCTCTAAATTTGACATGAAGGATCTCGGTGCTTCAAATTTCATTTTGGTCATGGAAATTAAAAGAGATCGGAAAAAGAGGAAACTCTGGTTAAATCAGAGAAAATATGTCGAGACGATATTGCAGAGGTTTAATATGCAGGAATGTAAACCGGTCAAGGTTCCTATTCATGTTGGTGTAAAGTTATCTGTGTATTAGTGTCCCAAGACACATGAAGAGGAGGAGGACATGTCTCATGTTCCATATGCGAGTGCAATTGGCAGTTTGATGTATGCAATGGTATGTACTAGATCAGACATTGCACATGCAATGGGAGTTTTGAGCAGGTATATGTCAAAACTAGGGAAGGAGCATTGGACAACAATAAAAAGGGTTTTCAGGTATTTGCGTGGCACTGCTAACTATGGATTGTGCTACCAAGGAAGATTAGGATTGGACAGAGTGGTGGATATACATGGCTTTGTGGATGCAGACTAGGCTGGAGATCTAGATCGTAGGAGATCTACAAGTGGGTATGTGTTTAACCTGTTTGGAGGAGCAATAAGTTGGATGAGCAAAAGATAGGGTGTAGTGGCACTTTCAATTACATAAGTTGAATACATGGCAGCCACTCATGCAAGTAAGGAAGCAATATGGTTACAAATATTGTGTTCAGGTATTGGGTTGGTACAACAAGTTGTAAGGATAGATTGTGACAGTCAAAGTGCAATGTTTCTGGCGAAGAACCCGACTTATCATTCAAAGACAAAGCATATTGATATTCATTATCACTTTGTGAGAGACATGATTGAAGAAAATAAAGTATTGTTGATGAAGGTGGACACTTTGAAGAATGTTGCAGATTTATTAACAAAATTTGTGAGCGCTGAGAAGTTCTCTTGGTGTAGATGATCCATGGGTATTACTGCCCTGGATTGTTGACTATGTAACCCCCTGTTTGCAAAGAAAACAACAAGTGGGAGAATGTTGAGTATGTGTTATATTCTTTGCATGAGTAGTAGTGTCTGCATTGCACCAGGCACGCAGGGGGGTTTGGGGGCAGTGCCCCCGAGGATTTTTTTTTTACCTTGGGAAATGTGTCACATATTTCAGTGGTTTTTCGTCACATGGTTTCTTTGCTGATGGTTTTCTATTTCCGGTTAAGGAATTAGGGTTGTTGACTAATCCAAGTCATTGGGTTAGGGTTTTGGATGTCCCTGGATCCTATATGTATATTGTATTGTAAACAATGTATCACTATGAATGAATATAGAATATGCTAGTTTTCCCAGTTTGGGTTTCCAAGGGAAAAATCTCTGTGTAATGTTTGTATTTGCCATTGTATCTTTTCTATTCTTTTACTGAAAATCTGTTTGCAGTAAATATTGTACAAGGTTAAAATCTACAGATGAGACTTGTTCAATAATGGAGTTTGTAGCTGTAATACCCTAAAAATGTTTATCAACTGCTCTATGTCTATTTAGAATTAATAACTGTACACATGATAAGTGGTGTAATTACCCATCTTGTTACAAGCAAAGTTAAGTGAGTAAAAACTCGGTACTTTGGGCTAGAAAGGACTTGAACAACTAGAGACAATGTGATGGGCGCAAAATTTCTCATTCTTACAATGGGTTGATAAAATATTAACAGTTGGGGTTAGGTTTTACAACCTCGAGATGGTCCTAAGAGTCTCGGGAAAGCGTCAAAGAAAAACTCAAAGCATTAAAGACTAGACACAAACTAATTTAAGGATGTCAAAGTAGCATTGGATATGGTAATCCGATGAAAATACTTCGAGAAACCTTCTCCACCATAGGATATATCAGGATGACATCAACCACCCAATACGTGGAAGACAATAGTCCTAACCTGGAAGGTCATGCAAGGAATCCATGATGACGTGTATTTCATGTCATTCCACATGGAGGGTGGCCATGGTGCCACGTGGCTTGGTGTTATGGTCTTTGGGGAAATGAAGGGTGACGTGGTTTGAGTGCCATGTGTGAGGCCAAGTGACAACAATGGATAGGTCCACATGTGTAACATGTAGGCAGTGGGCTTAGGAGCATGTCGGGCTCATGGAGATGGGAAAGTGAGATGAATGAGTCCGTGAGTCCGCTAACCCATGAACCCAACAAGATCACAAAATAATCTAAGTATTGAGACTTTTCGAATGAACTTATGAAGGGTAGGTACATAATTGTACGTCCACGAGTCCAC